>JAHREE010000533.1:451307-523112 GCA_033628505.1 Tringa tobata | reverse complement strand
CCTGCTGTGGGCCCTGGGCCGCGGGGGCTGCCGCTCGCCCGCGGGGGAGGGAGCCGGCGCTCAGCCCGCCTGCCCCGTCCAGCCGCCGGCCGCCCGGGACTCGCCCTCCCCCGGCCGCGACCCCCGCGGGGTCTCCCCGCCGCCCCCCGCGCTGGGCGGCATGGCTCAGGACATGGTAGCTGTCCACATGCTTAAGCTCTACGAGAAGTACAACCGGGAGGGGAGCCGGCCCGGCGACGGCAACACGGTCCGCAGCTTCAAAGCCAGGCCAGGTAAGAGCAGGGCCGGGGGCGGCGGGCAGCGCCGGAGCCCCCCCCTCTCCCGCTCCTCTTTCCCGTTACAGTGAGGGGGTTGCGCCCATTGTCGGTGGCTGCGGGGCTGTGTGTGTGTCACGCTGGGTGTCACAGGGAGGGGTCCTTGCTAACTACACGGAAAAGGTGTCTCCCGTGGGCTCTGGGGGCGGCTTCCCCCCTCCCCGAGAGCATCTACAAGAAGGTATCTCGCTCCGGAAAGAGTGGGATGCGAACCGCCGGCCAAAGAAGGGCTGCTCCCCGGGGCACGTCGCACCGGGGGCGAAAGATTTTTTTCCAGAGGTACTTGGAGCATAAAACCAGTAGCGAGAGCTCCAGGCGAAGTGCCCGCAGCTCTCCCCGCAGCTCGCCGGGGGAAAGAGTGCCGCCTGCGGGACCGCCGAGAACTGCGCGGCACCACCGCGTCCTTCCACCGCCTGGACCCGAGAGAAGACACGGGTCCCACCTCCCTCCCTCTCTCCCCGCAGCTTCTCCTGGCTCCAGGGTGGGAGAGCACAAACCCCGCGTCGAAACGACGCTGCCGTTCCCCCAGTCTTGCTTCGAAATAAGAAAGAGGAGGTTTGCGTCGTTAATACTCTAAATGTGTTACTGTTTGCCAAGGAAACCCCAAACTATCTTCCCTCCTTTGGTTAACTCTTACGGACTGTGACTAAGATCTTAAAATAAGAATGATATCAGCTTCTAGAATACATATATAATTTTTTACATTGCCAGAAGTACTCATTTTAATAGGCACATCTGATGGATTGAAACTTTTGAATTCATCTATTTCCCCTACATTTAAAAATCTCACATATAGGACAAAATGCACCACACAGTGTTTTAGGGAACGGTCACTATAATATCACACAATAATCCAGATCCTCTAGCGTACCCCAACTTCATTTTTAGCCTATGTCAAATGTAACATTAAAAAGTAATCACTCAAGGAGGAGGAGATCCTGTAGAAGGGCCAGTGGCTAATGGAAATGGCTAGGAACCTAAGAGTTAGGATGTGAAGCGACCCCAGATATTTGGGAGAGAAATAAATCTGGATCATGAGGCAGCTGCTAACTGACGGGGGTTAGGAAGGAACTTCCACTGTGGATGGTTATTCATGACCTCCTGCTACCACTCCTGTTTTTCTGTGAACGGAGAGCTCTCGCTGGCTGCTACCCAAGCAGGGCCCTGGACCACAAGAGTGATTTGGGAAGAATGCAAGAATTGCACTGTATTGTTTTTGCTTCATTTTTCAATTAATCTGCTAAACAATTCACTTGCATCTAAGTGGTTTAAATTCTGGTGTAGAACACTGAAATAGCAGCGTTTTCTACCCACAGGTACTGAACAATTAGAAATCAATATTATGTTACTCATCTGTCAGATCATGAAACCAAGGCAGAGATGCTTGGAGGTAACTTGTCTGCCCATGTGATGGAAATAAAGCACAACTATGTCCAAAACTCCTACCTTCTGTGTCCCACCCATGTACCTTCTCTACTGGATCCCATCTCTCCCCAGTAACACAGCATAAAAGCAGAAGCTCCTCGGCAACGTTCCTTTGTTATGACAATAAACTGTATTTCTTTGTAATTCATCAGCCTAGTGATGAACAGTCTGAAATGAACCATAGAAGGACGCAAGATGAGGGAGGGGAGAAGAATCAAATCTGGCAGGTTTTTTTTTCTTCATCTCCTCCAAGAAATTCTAATTTTCCTCTGAAAGAAGAAATGGGCATATTCTTCTAACAAGACATGTGGAACATCCATTCTTTACAAAATACAGATGATAATTCTGATCCTATTGAGATAAGCAAAGCTGATTACACCTGCAATAATTTCCTTTTTATTATCCCAAGCAATGGATTTACTACTTTTTTTTTTTTTTTTAATCATGTACCTTTTCAGGAAAAATCTGTAACCTGTTCCTACGCTGCAGCTTAAAGTTGTTTGTTAGGGGACGCTCGAGCATCAGTGTTAGTTACGGTTGTCAAGGGTAGGGCTCCAGAGGTGCAAAATGTGGGGCCAGGCTTAGTTTGCTCCTTTATCATCACTCGCTATCCAGATGCACGTGCTATTTGCACGTGTTCCAAATACAACTTCATGTTTCTCCAGTGGTACTTATCACCTCAGGAAGTGTGTTTCACAAAAATCTGGTCACCCCGTCTCAGCTCACCTCTACCACATGTTCACAAGGATTCATTATTTCTCTGACAGGAGCTGGGAGTCTATAAACTAATTTATTTCTCAAGTTCTTTTTTTTTTTAATTTAAGTTCTTTCCAGTTTTCAGGGAACTCTGTAGCTTTAGAAAACAGCACCAATGGACTGAAATTAGTTACACAGTGAAGTCCTAAGTGGTTCATGACCAAATGTGAAATATTAAGTTATTGCCTAGCTTCACCTAGGTTTCTAAGATTGGGGGGAATTAGTCATCATGGCAGCAATCTGCTACCTAAACTATGAAACTGCCCCATAAATTGATTCTTGCAGCTCAGGCTGATTCCCTCAACACCATCCATCCTCTGTGCTAAATGAAGCAAAGGTCTTGGTGAACAGCAGAAATTAGCAGCCATTTAATTGAGACTATATCATAATGTATATGTGCAAGAAAACCAAATCAAGATTACCCAGGGAACTGTAATTCTGGCCTCTAGATCCTTGCTTTAACATCATTTCAGTGCTTAAAATGAGGTTCTCTGCAGATTTCTGTCTCGCAATGTGTTATCAGAAAGACCATGTAGATCTGTTTTGCTAATCTTCACTTCCTGCAATGCAACATTCTCCTATGTGGATTACCTACTAAGGCTAGTATTTTCTTTCCTTGGCCACTTGCCTTTTTTCTTCCCCTGTACCAACCTCTTGTGTATACCCTCCACACATCTTGCCTCTATTCCCAACCTGAAGCTGTCTACAGTGATCGGAGGTAGATACAATCAGTAAAATATTAACAGCTTTACTGTATACAGCTTTACAGCACAGTTCAACTCCGAGCAAACCTGGAAAATGTAACAATTCTTGCTTGACAGGTTGGTAAAAGCCGGAGCAATCTGATGCAATAGGATAAATATGACCATGCTCCATCAAGTCTCCTCAGTTCCTAAAAAACCTGCTTCTGGCTTTTCAGTAGCCGCAGACTCACAGATTCTTACTCTGTTCTACAAATAATTTTTACTTTCAAAGGGTTTGTTTCACTCCAGAATGCAGGATTAATTTAGATGAGTTAAAATTCCCTTTCTCTGAGCTGTCATTACAAGTTACCTTCCCATCTGAAACCCTGGGACTCTGGTGTTTGAGACACCTTTATCCCAGGAATGCGTATGCTTCATGGTCATATCTAGAGAACGGAGCATTCTAGTACTAAAAAAAATATTAAAAAATTCCACTATACATAGCTCGGGGCGGAGAGAGGCAGTAGATAAACTCCTTTTTAAAACAATATGCAAAAGAGTGAACAAACAACACAGTGTTCTAAAGGACGTACTATGATTATTCTCTTCCTTGGTCTGAAAAATAGGCTGGCAGCCTTGTGAAATTTCTATGCTTCAAAGACTTGAATAGAATCGAAACTTTTCTGTTTTTTCATAGTACAAGTATGTGTGTAAGACTAGTGTTGATTTAAAAAGTTTACTGAGAGGAATCCTGTCCTGAACTGAGAGAAAAAAATAGCCTCTCATCACAGAATAATATGATTTCTGTTTGCCTTTCTGCCACCTCTGAAACCATCGTGTGGGCATCAGTACAGGCTGTTCCACTTCACCGCATCAGGAAAAAAACCAGATGGTGTAGATGGAAACTTGAACATTTGTACTTTCAGACTGTGTATGTGGGCCTGGAATTAATGAACATCCTAATCTGCTGTGGTTTAGTCCAAATGACAGCTCTATCCAGCACGAACTGGAAGCCAGCAAGCACCCATGTAGTGAGATACAGCACTATTGATTCCCATCTTTCAAATGAAACTGTGCCTAAAAGGAAGACCATTCTGCCAGGTGGCAGTTACCAGTGCTGCCTTTCTGGTGGTGTCAAAATTCCTGTGGCTCATCATCCACAGTGCATTGAAAAAGAAACCTAAGGGTTTCTGGAAGGCTGGCTGGTGGGTTCAGTGAGTTTGGGGTTGGTTTTGGGGGGGTTTTGGTTTTAGTTTTTTTTCCCCTCTGCTGCCAGAGAATTTCCAGGTATGTCAAGAAGGGCTGCCAGAGAGCTTGGCACTTGGCTTAACTAAAAGTGCAGACTTACCCACTACAGTCCCTTGATGCATTCTTGGTACCAGTCCGAGCTTGGGAGAACAGGAATCAGTTCTTGGTTCTGCCACCACTTTCCTGTATAAAAACAAAATAAAAAAAAACCCTGCTAGACTGTGAAGGCATGGTGTTTTGATTCTGGGATTCCATTTAAGGACACTAAGAGGGGTTTCTATTGTTTAAACAAACATGGTATAAATAGTTGTAAGTGTAAAATTGCTCATCTTCCTTGAGAGGAGGGTAGAGATGTAACCTGAGCACAAATTGTTCAACAAGCTAAAAAGAAGCCGTATCAAATGGAGTTCAAATTTTACGAGTCAGCTCCTATTCAACAGTAGTTGCCACTAACTCCAAGCAGATCAAAACACAAGTCTTAGAAATCAGCTAGTGCTTTAAACAAAGTTCCTACATGATGTACACTGGAAAGGAGGATTGCTCCTAAGAATAACAGCCCCCAAAATATTTTTCACAATCTCTGACTTCCACCCCCTTTGTGAAATGTCTCTTGTGGGCTATTTATGGATGATGAACTTTATATGCTGTTGCCCACAGGGTTAGCACCCAGAGATCTTTCAGGAATCTTTGCAGGCAGCTTTAGATTAGACCGTCTTAAATATTAACTGTAAACCAGGTTTTCAGCCAGTCTACTGAGTAAGGTACCATTTGGAGCTCGGCTGCGGGCAAATGTGATAGCTTCTCTGAGCTTCACTTTGTTATAACGCAATAGAAGCAAGGATTGCTTTTCTTGCCTGCCTGGAATGAAAGACAGTCTGAAACTGAAAATCTCTGGGAAGAGATTTATCCCTCATGTAAAAAAGGTGCCCAGTGTGTTGGACTGGGCCAATGTTATTCTAATATTTGTATATATATTTGTAATATTTAATACAATATTGCAATATTGTATTAAACACTGTTAGGATTTTTTTCCTCCTCTTATTCACCATAGTTTGAAGCGGAAGCGATCTCAGATATTTATCCATATTTTTCTTCCTCTCTTGCAGAGTTCTTGGCCCAGAAGCCCTTGTACTGCTTCAATCTGACATCCATGCAGGATTCTGAGATGATCCTTGCTGCCACTTTTCACTTCTATGCTGACAAACGCCCTCGGCAGCGGGAAGTGTTCTGTAAGAGGTCCAAGAACTCCTCCTGCCGCCTCCTTCACCTGCCTCCGATCCTGCGGCTCAACCTCATTTTCCAAAGTATTCACCAGAATTCTGCCTATGGGCTAGTGAAAGGGAACATCACCGTGTCTCTTCAAAGGCGAGGGACTTGGCATGCAAAGGACATTTCACACATCATAAAAGAATCCAAACGGGCTGGAGAGCTCATTCTCTGCGCTGAGCTTGATTCTGGAGAGAAACACCAGGGCTTCCCTGAACAGGTCGCCAGTCATTTACCTTATATATTAGTTTATGCCAATGATCTTGCAATCTCTGAACCTAACAGTGTGGCAGTCACCCTGCAGCGTTATGACCCATTCCCTTCCAACGATGGGGACCCAAATCTGTCTCCTAATGCTTCTACCGATACCCGGGTGCGGAGGGATACGTACATCTCTAGCTCTATTCAGAACAATGAGTTGCCAGAAGTAGATTACAACAACAATAAATACAACAAACATGACATATGGGAGAATGCCTACAAGTCCTTGAAACCAAAAGCCTCACGCAAAGACCGAAGGAGAAAAGGGCAAGAAAACACAGAAACACTTACAAAATCTCAGGTGCTAAATTTCGATGAGAAAACAATGAAGAAAGCAAGGCGAAAACAATGGAATGAGCCGAGGATTTGTTCAAGAAGATACATGAAAGTTGACTTTGCTGATATTGGCTGGAATGAATGGATCATATCTCCCAAATCATTTGATGCCTACTACTGTGCAGGGGCATGTGAATTCCCAATGCCCAAGGTAGTATGCCTTTTCGTTGTTGTTAGCTCACAAGCAGGTCTACCATTCAGCCTATCCAACTACTTTGTTGGTTAGAATTTCCTTTAGATTTTTACCTTTTTCACTGTGTTCTGTTGCCTTGTTCAGCCTAATTAATTTTAGCAATATCGTTTCTATCGACTGTGATCATTTCCCTCAGAGTGCAAAAAGATTTCAAGTTATCTTTAAATGTAACTGAAGAATAAGAAAAAGGTCTCCCGTTTATCTTACAATATCTCATCTTACATCTTGAAACCACACCATAAAGACTTATGTAGCTTATTAAAATATGGTTACACACACTAAATCATCAAACTACTCTGTTGTCGTAGCAGAAGTATAAAGTATCATATGCTAATAATAAACCAAGGTATGGTATCAGAGTATTTCTAAATTCCACCTTAGGAGAAAAAAGCAGAGTAGTGACACTGAGGTATTTTTAAGAAACTGCTTGTCACTTCGAAAATAAGAGTGCTGGTTAAGCTGCTATTTGCGTCTCAAAATTCTCCGGTGCTGTTTTAATTTACCAAATTCTTAAAATTAAGATAATCCTCCTGAAACAAAAAAGTTGATTTTCTTTCTGTGACTGGAAATGCCAAATAGGTGTCTGTAAGACTCTAAAGCTGGCGTACGGAATTCCTCCTAGAGAAGGAGTGTGAAATTTGCTAATGAGAGGCAAACATGAACTCCTGCTCCAACAGAATTTTGATTTGGTTCACTCCCGCTCACTTGCTCTGTGGTAAAAAGTAGAAATTTTGGCAATCCTATTTAGCACAAGAATTACTGGCATTTTATAGGACTGTCAAGTAATGGGGAGGGAAGGATTTCAAGCATTGCATAACCTGTATATTTAGACACTGTCATTATTTTGCAGTTCTACCTACAAATGGCCTGATTTTTTTATTCTACTGCTATTTTTGCACGTGGTCACTCAGCAGAGTATTACAGCAGAGAATGTCAAAGCTCTGAGACAGGAATCTGCCCTGCTTTATATATAGGCAGACTGATGTATATTTCATTGAAATAAGCAGTATGATTTCAGGAAGAGCAGATATTCAGGCTGGTTTAGGTCCAGGAACAGTGGAAATCTAGACATCAGGGTACGGCATACAAATCTGACCACGTGTTCTTGTGTTTCTGGATGATACTAAACCGTGTATATTTGAATCGATACATGGTATCGATTAAAGCTTGCACAGGCTCACACACAACTTCACTTCTTTGTTGTAGTATAAAGAAATCAAGCAACACCATCACCCTTTAACTTATCCAAACCAAAACACAGCCCCAGATATGGGTCTCTGACATAGACCTACAGTGTAGTGTAATTACACCATTCACACAGACCAAAACAGGGAAAAAGAAAAAAAAAAAAGAGAGAAGATACATGTAACACATCTGGCTTCTTGTGAGGAAAATAGCATGACACAACAGCTGACAGAACGAAAAGAGAGGGGATCCTTTTCTAGCTGGAATATTGCCACCTTGCTTAATGTCTTACCTAGAAATATTACTTCCTATATTAAAGATTCCCTTGTAAATCAAAATCACTTATTTTAGTTCTCATTTTGATACTTGTACTCTAGAGAAATTAATGTGGCTGCCCTACCACCTTGGTGCCAAAAAACCCAAAATAAATAATAAAAAAGAAACAGAGAAAGTTAAAACTAAATCATAGATATAAAGACTTAAGGATTTTTTGGTTGGGTTTGATTTGGAAGAGGTCTACGTTTTGCTCTTTGCATTTTTAAGAGGGGAAAAAACAGAAGCAAATTCACAGCTGTAACTTTTTTAAAACACGGTTTCAAAATGAACAGAGATAACTAGAAGTTAAGCATAAAAGAAGCTTTAGGTCAGACAATTGCTAAATATTATGGAAGGAGAAATAGCATTTTTTCTTGCATATATACCCTAAGTCAGGAAAGCATGCATATGGTCTTGCCACTCCTAAATCAAAACCCAGATCAAGGCTATTCATGAAGACTTGGTCTACACAGTCTTGGTCTACATCAACTGTGATGGACAACAGAGAACCTATTTCCAAGATACTCTTTCAGAACTGTGGAGATAGAATTATACTTAAATACCTGGATGTATTGCTAGGAATCATCACATTGTATGATTTAGTATTTTTTTTAAAGTATTGATACATTACTCTGCACACCTACTTTAATAACTTCAATTCTTGATCTAGTTACAAATCAGCTCTGGTACAAACCTTGCCATAGCAAGTTCACCTCCTTACTGATGAAGTTCTTATTCCCTGAACCATGAGGAGGAAGACTGGCTTCTATGATTAATAATGGCTGGCTGCACTGCTGTGTTTGCCAAATAAATGCTAGTCCTGTGTGTGGTAGAAGTAGGTGGGAACATACTCTTCCCCTCGCCTACAGTAATTAGAATTCTCTTGATTTCATCCTTGTAAGCAAATCAGTTCCTGAGTTTCATTTTGAGAGCTGAATTCAAACCTGAAACCAAAACTTTCCTGAAGCTAAGAAGTATTGCTTACTATTGCTCTGAGGGGCAAACTCATGATAAAACAGGCTTGCAAAGGGGTGTATGCTAGGCAGAAGGGGCAAGCCTAAAGCATTTTGAACCTTCTGTTAATTGCTTTTCAGATACATCACCATCCTTCTGTTTTCTGAGGCCCAAAATGTTCCTAAAATAGGATTGTCCTAGAGATTAAGCAAGAGCAGAACCTGGCTTGCTATACATAACTTAGTAGCCAGCACTTAAAACGTTAACGCTTCCTCAGTGCCATCACTACTGGGCATTCAACTCCTTATTTCAAGCTTTCCACTTTAGCACATCGGTACAAAGGCTGATGTGAAGCCTTGCCCATGATCACTGAACACTTGTGCCAGGTTTCCAGAAGGTCTGGAAAATTTGGAGCCTGGCTGCATGTGGGATGGGTGTGCTCTCTGGGTCTGCTGTGGGTGTAGAGCTCAGGGAGCCAGCTTCTGTACAGAGTAATGGTCCATAAACCCTTTTTTCTCTATGAGCATTTTTGTGTGTGTTGTATACACTTGCAGGCATTAGAAACCTAATTAGTGCTTTTGCTTTGGCAGACAGCTGCTCCCGCTAGACTAACATATATGTGTTCCTTGCAGATACTAGAGACTGCATAGATGGAGAAGATCCTGGTAGGATCTTCTGCAGGTTCATACTGAGGAATCCTGTGAGTCAGTAACTGGCATAGAGGGCAATGATGGCTTTCCACTGCACGAGGTCAACAAATTCTGCTTCAGTAGTACATTAGGATCTGGGACTGTTTCAAATAACAATATGAAATAATAAAGTTGCCAGGAACACTTCAGGAGGTTTTTCATAAAGGCAAAGAACTTGATTCTAGAAGCTGAAGTTCTTTGAATTTCTAAACTCTGCAGTTGCCTAAACTACTACTGTCAGTCTCTTGCTGTCCAGATTTGCTGACATGGCCAATGTGAGTAGAAGCTTATTTCTACTTCACACAGTAGCTGTGACACTAATTCACTGATGCTTGTTTGTGCTTTGAAATCTAAAGATAAAGGGTGGCATGAGAGAGCATATTGCTAATTATGCCAACGTGTGCTAATTACAGAAAGGCACTTTCCAGGATTGGTCACTTGTTGGGACTTTGCTATAGAACGCTGTCTTGAAGCCCCATAGGATCAAGGACGGATTTCACAGTTTCTCCTTGTAATGGCTCAAATGAGGTCACTTAAGGAACATCTGACAGCCTTAACAGCAACTAAGGTTTGCATCTGATTTGCTGATATGTTACACTTAAAGTAAACATATCAAAAATAAATTATCCTAAGAACTAGCTCCTTTGTTATAACCATGATTTACACAACTTTTTGTGTTGAAATTAAAAATCATGTTTCGCATCTATTCAATTACTATTTAAAAAATAGAGAAGATAGAGACATTAATTCTTCTCACTTGAAGTATATGCTTTATGTGGAGGTGTGCAAAGTCCCCATTTGTTGTCCCACAGATGTCATTTTCCACCCAACAGACAGCCTCATACCAAGAGCGCTGAAAGATTTCACACGCCACATATACCAGATCTGTGCAGAAAACTCGCAAAACTGTAGCAAAAAGCCTGATATGACTAACACAAGTTCACTACTGTTACTGCAGTCATTTGCTGGGACACCATTCAATCACGACAACTGACAAGGAGTCACTGAAGCTTCATGCTTTACTGCATCCAAAAATTAATAGTAGAAATAAGACTGTGGCTCAGTACCCTGACCAGTAAAGCTGCTGTGAAGCCTCACTTCACGCTTCTCCCGCCCTACCAGCCTTTTGTTTCCTTCTCCTGCTTCGAGGATAGCCCAGGGGGGGTAAAAAAGCCTCGTGAGGAAGGCAGAGGGAAGCAGACAAAGACTACAGGTATGAAGCACTTGTTTGTCAAGGGGTTATGAAGAGAAAGGCTCTGTCAGTTCGTTTGACTATTCCAAACTAACTCCCCCCAGTGGAGACTACTTCTGGAGCGCTGTGCTCTTTTAAAAGAGAGTAATTGCTCCAGGAAAAAGTAACTAATTCCAGATTAGCATATACAAGGAGAAATCCTGCCGGAACATAGGGAAAGTTATTTTAGAAATAATTATAGTAGCCAATTTTCCAAGTCTGACAAGAGGTTAAGAAAACAAAAGATAAGATCTTATGGCTGAGAAGTGTGCCCCAATTGAGTCCTTGTCTCCCGAGTGCTTGCCTCCAGCATCGAGTAGGTGCAGCCCATTCTTTCTTTGGGCTCCCGACTGCTGGCTGTGCCACCAGTGCCCTCCTCTGGTATTTGTGAAGGCAGCATAAGGAACAGAAAATACCTGTTGGATACACCCTGTGCAGGAAAGCTGAACGTGTGAGGGAGTGACTATGCTGCAAAGCCCTCTCACTCAATCACATACAGTCACTTTTTTTCAGAAACAAAAAAACACAACTATTGTCATTTTCCAAAACCATCTGGGAAAGTGACTGCTCATAAATGAAGCAATAACTGTTTCCCTCTCTGTTCCAGGTTGTTCGCCCATCAAATCACGCTACAATCCAGAGCATCGTAAAAGCAGTGGGAATCATTCCCGGCATCCCAGAACCCTGCTGTGTGCCTGACAAAATGAGCTCACTCAGCGTCCTGTTCTTAGATGAGAACAAAAACGTTGTTTTAAAGGTCTATCCCAATATGTCGGTTGAAACCTGCGCCTGCCGATAAATTCATACAAACACATCTCAAAGGAGACGTACGCATCCTGCCCGCCTACACTGGGAAAGTTGTGAATGGGAGATGAATCCACTCGTGTGGATGAATGAATGCAAGCCTACAGTTCCTCCACAGAAAACACGTGGAGAGACTAAAACCACACACATTCCCACCTGGAAGGATATGGCTCACTGTCATCGTTTGTCTTTCATGTTCTTCTTCCAGGAATTCAATACTTTTACAAATACTTTCCTAACCCACCTAGCCAAGACACCTGGTGTTTAGTGAGAAATTTAAGTTTAAAGTTTTCCATAATCAAAGGACTAAAATATGTTTTTATATGCTATTTTTCTGACTATATTTTTTCTGGCTATTTTATCTGTTCAGTTAACCAAGAAGATGGGAAGTGAACTTGCAAAGGCAGCCTTATTTTAGAATATCACTTTTGTACACAAATCAAAACTTTTTTGCCTAAAACACTCATACTCTTAATCTGCATATTTATACTGAAAAAAAATGCTGTAATAAAGGGCTTAAAATGTATATTTTCTTCAGGATGCAACTATAGTGCACTGCATATGCTTTCATATAAACAGTATGTTAATATACCCTTCTCTAATATATAATTTGTACTACAAAAGACATATGTAATATCCCACACTTTTGGTTTGCTGGATAATTTCAGGTTGTTAAACATATTCTCTGAGTAACACATACTATATAGTAATATGTTGAAATACTAAAAATAAAATAACCAAGATTTATATTTTTGTAAATTATACATTATATCCTCTAGATTGTTACATGCTTTTAACAAAAGCTAATAAATTAAAGGTACAGTAGTATCTAAAAACAGTTGAATTGTCTTTCTCTGAATGCACTCTGTTACATTCTGTTAATTAGATGGAAACATGTAAATACATGTTAAGCTTGTCATAATGCACTGCAATAGATTAAAGTCGAGAGGGAATAGTGTGATCATCTAGACCGACCTCCTGCATAGCACAGATCAAAGAACCCTGCCCAGTAGTTTCTGTTTTGAGCTTGGGAGTATCTTTGAAAAACATGCATAAATTTGGCTTTAAAGATTTCATGTGATAGAATATCTCTACTGGACTACAAGTAGTTGTTCCAAAAGTTAGTGCTCTTTGTTCAACCGCAGTGGCTTAATCCTAGTCTGAATTTGTTGAGCTTTAGCTTCAATTCACTGGATCTTACTGTAACCTATTTTGTTAGATCCCTTTCATCTATTATCCAGAATACTTTCATTGTGTATTTTTAGTATATAGAGCAGGGTCAAAATATATTTTGGCTAAGATTTAAACAGGTACTTTGATTTCTTATCCTAAGCCTCAAAAAAATTTCTCACAGCTCTTTTCCAACAATGAACATCAGAAAGGGACACAATATTTGGCAGTGGTTCTGTTAGAAGTCTTCACAGAAATAAAGTCTCTGAGTCCCTTTAACTCCTGTACAATCCTCTCTTGATACATTCATGGTAGCCCTTGTAACTGCAGCACTCCTTTAAGAGCTAATGGTCCATTGTTATGCCCGTCAATCCTCTTTCTCGGTATCTCTTTGTGCCAGGACACACTTGCCATATATTCCATTTTCTGCCACTTCCTTGTACAAAAGCAGAGGCAGACCAGGAGGAGAACAAACTTATGAAGTCTGTGAGGTAGCACAGAGTGCAAGATAAGTGTTTCCTCCTCAAGAGACAGTCTAACCTTCTGCACTATCTTATCCATTACGAGTCATATGGTTTAGGGGAAGGATACTACACACACTGCCTCCTGATGAATGACTAACTGGAAGGCTCCGATCCTGCTAAGGTGCTAGGCAACTTCTGCCACCAACATTCCATACTCATGTGGTGCAGATTCTCAGACAACAGAGGTGTTTAAATGTGGTACGTACTTCTAACCTATATAAAAGCCAGATTCAGTGCCTATAGGAGCGTCTGCAATGTTTTTCTCATAGCAGCTCCTGCTAGTTCCTCCTCAACATCTCTCAATAAGATGTAAATAGTTCTAAGGCACTTTGTAGTGACTGCCAGTACTACAGTGATTCACGCTGGAAATACTGGGACAAACCTCTGTATACTGTTGCTGTTAAATATCTCCCTTAAAACTGTAGGGGTTTATGTTTTTATAAATCATGAGAAACTCAGTTACAGTTGACAAAGTAATGCTAATGCATAAAGAAAAATTAACAAGTTCTCAGAAATTCATCATTTATTCCTACAGAACAGTGATAAGCATAAAACTTTTTAAAATAACTTAAGTTGTTGTCATTTTTCTTCCCCGTGAAAATCTACCCTTTTCTGTAGGTCTAGTCTTGCTCCCATTCAGCACCAGCTCAGAGCAGAATGACATATTAGCCTAGTGCGCTTACATTTTCTTGTCATCTATTGCATTTTGTTTTCTTTAAGGAACATTTTCTCTATCCTGAATTAGTCCTTGGGTACAAACTTTCCTTCCAAGATCAGTAATTAGGAAAGAAATACCATCCTATGAGCTGTTATAAGGTCTATAGGACATTCGGGAAAATACTACTCCTATACTCATTAGGATACCTATAAACCCCTGAAAGGTTTAGTCTGCATTGAAAGGTTTGTTGGCATAACTATGTTACTTAGCATGGGCAAACCACAATTATACCTGTAAATGGCATAGCTCTCAAGGCATGCCCTTAATACACAAGCAATACAATTCTCCTATTAGTAAAGTTTATTTCATTTGGAGCTTAGCTGTACCAGTCCAATTCTCTAATGCAAACAAGGTCTTAAACCACTATGTTTAGCAGTGGCTACTTCCTTCTGGCTCTTTGGCACGTGGATGTCTAATCATCAGAAAATGAAACTTTGCATTTGAAATGGCACAATTGCAGTCAGCTGCTGCTGGAAGACACTGATAAACTTACTCTCTTGGTTCCAGCAGATCTTCTGATTTCCATGAACAACCAGTAAACCATTCCACTCAATGTTAAAATTTCTAGATAAAGTTACTATTGGCAAACAAATTGGCAGGTCAAAATAATTCCACTAACTAATCCTAAAAAAACCTAATGATATATTAATATAGGATAATTAAAACCAGATAAAACAGGAAAACAGCTGATACTAGACAACAAAGTGTTAAGGACTTTTTTTTCTAAAACAAATCCAATTTCATACTTTGAGGCCACTGTTTCACTGCCAGAGGTAACAGCAACAGCTAGAATGTACTTAGGTTTTTGTGGACTATTTCAATTCACTTGCACAAGGCTGCATAATTAAGAGAAATCACTGGACAATATTAATATATTTGTGTATCACATGAATTAACGACTGTCTCACTGCCAAACCTCAAAGAGCAGCTTTCAAAAGGAATTGCCACTGAATGAAGCTGTTCATTGTAAAGTTTCCGCAAAGCTGACACTTGGCCTGACACTATTTGACATCTTCATATATGAACTGGAAGTCTGTATACAACAACCCCCACAGCATTTGCAGAAGACAGTGTTTAGGAGAGAGGTATTTATATAGATGACTTGATTTAGCTGTGCTTTATGTAATCAAAATTCATTTTAAGGTGGGCAGAGGCAGAACTTAGTACCTAGGCACAAGGAATGGAGGCTGTTCCCGCCGAGTAAAAGATTGCACCCATAACTCTTAAAGCCGTAATTCTTAAAACAATTTTGGTGGATAACAGGAACTTATGGCACAGTACGAGCATTCAAGGTGATGCTATGTAAAGAGAGCTCATGAAAGCTTTCAAAAGATACACACGGGAGTAGTGAACCACACAAGGAAAGGAGATTTTATTTCTGCACATGGCACTGGTGGACTCCCACTAGAACACTATGCAGAACCCCAGTGTTCACCTTTTCAAAAAGACATTCAAATTTTGAAAAAAAGCATAAAAAGAAACAGAAACAGTTAAGAAAATGTCTTCTAATACGACTAAAAAGCACAATCTGTCTATTTTATCAGAAAGTAAACTGAGAAGTAACTTGATTATACTGTACAAGTACTTTGACAGAGAAAAATTGCCAGTGCTATGAGGCTCCTTAAACCGGGCAGGAAGGGCTGAGGACTCCTGTCTAGAAGGTGAAGCCAGGCACAATGAAATAAAAACCCCACATTATTAAGTGTGACAATCTCTTAGACTAAGTACTACAGAAATCAAAGAAATCTTTGATTCTTTGACATCTTCAGATAAATTCTGGAGACCCTTAAAAAGTTCTGGTTTAGCCAGTCACGCATGCAGGCAGGAAAAACACAAAGTCCTTGAGTAAAACAGTCTTGCTCTGCAGGAGACCGGGACCCTTTCTGACTTTACACCATAGGAACAAAATTCACCAGAATCCTGGATCCCAGATGTCACTCGAACAGACACAGAAGTGAGTATTTGAGAAGTCTAGGCTCACTTTAAACACTGTATATGCACTGCGAGAAAATGGGAGAAGAATGGCCAGAAAGGACAAGATCTTCTCCTCATGTCTGCAATGAGATTTGTTTTTAATGTAAAAGCTGATAATGCTATTCAGACTTTATGGCACGTGTACGGAATGGATTGAGTTGGCTTAAGAAATATGAAATATTACTGGTATGGACAAAAAACTTATGCATCATTAGATTAAATCATAATGCATTCATTAAGATAAATAGCAAGTGATATTTTTGTCTATAAATAAACTAGGTTTTTTCCTTCTGTACCATGAGAAATTCTGTCATCAACCTTGTATTTTTGCCTTGGCTTATTTTTCTCATGGATAACAGTATCTTCAAAGACAATCTTCTGTATCTTCATTGAGACCTTTTTATTTTCCATGTGGCCTTAGAAGGCTTGGTTCTGTCTTCATTTTGAGGTCACTGAAATAATGACTGGTTGTTCTTGGACTGACCGTCAAGAATCTAAGAAATATATTACATAAGATACAATAAAAACAAGACTAAATTCCCATACACCAAAGGAATCAAACTGAAAATGGACAAGCCTGCAAACAACATGTAGCAAACTTGACACAAAACAGATATTTCACTGTGTACAAACAATGGCTCTTGGCTGATAAACGGAAAGAAGTTTTAAGGTTGTTTGTACCGTCATGAGATCATGTCTTGCAGAATCACGGGTCTCCACCAAATGATGGGGGATTTTCTGATGGCAAGTGAACCAACTGTAATAAAGATTTGTGAGTTGTTGTTTACTAATAGCTAATAGAGTAATTTTGTTCTAGATCTGTATTTTCTAGTCTTGATGAAAACTGTGTAATCATCTTTTACGTCCCTAAGAATGCTCTCTGTGTTGGCAAGGAAATGATAAAAGAGTGTAATTAAGCAATGATGACCCTGAAGTGAAATGTGGATTCTTTACAATATACAGTGTCCTTCCCACCAGCCACATGTGTTTGTCAGATGTTTATAGAATCTTCATTAACTAAGAGCTTTGCTAGATAACAGAAGCTGAAGCATGGCATCAATGACTCTGATAAGGGCAAGTGTACAACCAATCTGCTTGACAACTGACAAGAGGCTGAGGTTTGAAGCAGGCTGCAAAAAGAACACAAGAAAGTGATTTGCAAAGGGCATTCCAGTTGTTTGCCTTCCATCTCCTTTCCTCTGTTTGTAATGAAACAAGATTTTTAAGCAGTTAAAATACCCTTGTCCTCTTGTCGCTCCACCAGAAAGTAAATACAGAAGAAATGCATTATTTTGGAGTATTAGCTGCACTCTCTGTTTTCAACATCATTGCCTGCTTGACAAGAGGCAAGCCTTTGGAAGACTGGGAGAAGTTCTCAGCGATTAGAAAGTCTGATGCACACTTTCATGATCCTGGGGAAGTGGAAGAGGAGACTCATTTTGACTTTAAATCTTTCCTGGAGAATATGAAGATGGATTTACTGAGGAGTTTGAACTTATCAAGAGTCCCCTCACAAGCGAAGACCAAAGAAGAACCACCACAGTTCATGATTGACTTATACAACAGATATACTGCAGACAAGTCCTCCATCCCCGCATCCAATATTGTAAGGAGCTTCAGTATTGAAGGTAGGAGAAGTCCTAAACAGGTGGACTAGAATTTTTAAAGATGTACATGGACAGTAGGTACTCAGATTCTTTTGAAATTCAGAGGGAACTGAGTGCCTAACTTCCACAGATTCTTTAGAAAAGAAACAGATTAAAATTTTGGACTGTAGTCTTGCTCTGTAGTTTCTTTCAATCTTTGAAAAAATGCAATTACCTTTAGTTTTCTTCTTTGGCATTTTTACTGTACAATATTGTCTTCTCAAACCCATCAACTGAGATAATGCACTGAGTAATGGTTTACGTGAATCATGTTTCTCAAAGCTAGAGATTTGGGACAGAGTTTTAATGTTAGAATACAAATTTTTTATCATCTATAATTGAGACATCCATACTCGAGAGCTCGTCTTTTAGGTGGGCTCTTCTCATACTTAAAAAGCACAGCAGCCAACTTATAAACGTGTCTCCGGATCCAAACAAGTAACAGCAGTGCTCCCTCAAAATTCTGCTTTAGGTAGAAGGATTTATATGGAATGGGGTAGCCAAGCTTTTCTCAACTAAAAAAAGATAGAGGATCTCTGCCTGTGTAACATTTAATAGAGTTTTAAAAGCTCCATCAAAAAAAAAAAAAGTAAAAAAGTTCAAAGTAAATGCAATCCTTATGATAAAAATGAGACAGGGAGAGCTGAAGCTTCTGTTTATACAAAAAACAGACAGACACAGGTAACAGCACTATGGGGAACTCAAGATTCCCAAATCAGTGCTCCTAGTCCTGAAATGGAAAGTAACCTTAACAGTATGAGCTAGATAATAGTTTCCATATCTGACTCTCCTCTCCGACTGCTTTAGCGGGGAAACACTCTGAAGAAGTACCATCATTAGCCAACTAAAATTGCCCTAAAACCCAATCATGAATGAGTAATTATCTTACATTGACTATCAAACAGACATCGGTCAGTGATGACTTTTAAACATCACCAATCTGATTTTCCAGACAAACATCTGCCCCTCTCAAGGCAGAGTTTCTGGTACTGCACATACCTTTGCAGAAAAAAAAACAAACAAAAAACAAACAAAACCAACACAAGCTCAGTGAGTCCAAACTGGAATGGACTGGGACTGGGGCATGAAAGGCTCTTTCCCATCAAGTCCCAATTTAGACAGAACCTGAAGCTTCAGTTCAGGATTTTCAAAAACATTTCTATTTCCCAAAACTCCCAGTATTTCAAGCTGCTTTCAAAGTTATCTGAAGACAACAAAAGCCTCAACACAGCTAGTTCTTATAGACACTTAAATATGTAGGATACTTCTCTGTATTAGGAGGGCAGTTCATCCCATCGCACGATGATGAGTGGGAAATTCATGGGTTTTTCTAAGTATTCTTTGTGTAGAAAATTTCTTTAGAAATTGCTAAATCTGAACACTTCCCAGATGCCTTATTTATGTACTTAATACTGACCAGCATCATCCACAGCTTGTTCTAGGCAGACTCTTTATGTTCCCCTCCAAATACTCACCTGACCACGCAATCTTGGTGAAAATACTACCAACCTCAGGGACCTCCATTTCCACTTTTCACTCCCTGCCCTTGAAACTTGGCCAGAAGACAGTATTTTTTTTACTTATTTTTTTTAATTCTGAGTGATCATGCTTTTATTTTACATCCCCCCCCAAAATCCTGAGTCTTTTCAAAGCAACTTACTTGGACAGTCAGAAGCACTGTAACCACGTGTTTTAATTTCCTATTGCAGATGTTGTTTCTTTAACTTCACCAGAAGAAAATCCATTTCAGAAACACATCTTGCTCTTCAACATCTCTGTTCCACGATATGAGGAGATCACCAGAGCTGAACTGAGAATTTATATCTCCTGTCACAGGGAAGTCGGGTCTCTCTCTAGGCTGGAAGGCAACATGGTCATTTATGATGTTCTAGATGGTGACCACTGGGAAAACTCAGAAAGTACCAAATCTTTCCTTGTCTCCCACAATATACACAAGTGTGGCTGGGAGATGTTTGAAGTGTCAAGCGCTGTGAAAAGATGGGTCAGGGCAGACAAACTGAAGACTAAAAATAAACTAGAGGTTGTTATAGAGAGTAAGGTTCTGGGTGGTTTCACTTGTGGGAAGCTGGATATCAGTGTTACCCCTGACAGTAAAAATCTGCCCCTGTTAGTAGTGTTCTCCAATGACCGCAGCAATGGGACAAAAGAGACCAAAGTGGAGCTCCGGGAGATGATTGTTCATGAGCAAGAAAGTGTGCTCAAGAAATTAGGGAAGAATAACACTTCATCTGAAGAGGAGGAACTGGGAGAAGAAAAGGCCGTCACTGGCCCCCACCAGCATTCCTCCAGAAGCAAGAGAAGCATCGGAGCCAACCACTGCCGAAGAACTTCCCTCCATGTGAACTTTGAAGAGATTGGTTGGGATTCCTGGATCATTGCACCAAAAGATTATGAGGCTTTTGAGTGTAAAGGAGGTTGCTTCTTCCCTCTGACAGATAACGTTACCCCAACAAAGCACGCTATTGTCCAAACTCTGGTGCATCTCCAAAACCCAAAGAAAGCTTCCAAGGCCTGTTGTGTTCCAACCAAATTGGATTCAATCTCCATTCTTTACAAGGATGATGCTGGTGTGCCCACTTTGATATATAACTATGAAGGCATGAAAGTGGCAGAATGTGGCTGCAGGTAGTATACAAGGCAGAATCACTAAAAATAAGAATACCCCCTTTTTCTGCTCTGTGTAAATCTGTACATTAGTGATGCACATCAAAATCCTTGCAAACAAGGTTTGGAGCAGGTATGGGGCTGGTTGTTGTTGTTGCTGCTTGTTTTAAAGGAAGACTGGCATTTAAAGAATGGCAATCATTGTAAATAGCCTCCATTATATATCATGGCAAAGTGAATACTGGATTAAAGTATTGTGAGATTGAATGACCTATGCATTATTGGGCAATGGGGATACGATTTGAATACCTTATTTCAGCTTTTCTGTTTAATCGATTCTGTTCAGGTCACAATTTAAGGATTTTCAATGAGGATTTAGGATGCCCTTTAAATGTTTAACAGGTATTGAAATCTAATTCTCTCAGCCAACTCTGGTAAAACTCAGTAAACAGAATTTAGTCTGCACAGTAAAGTCAGGAATCTAAGTCCTGCAAGCCTTTTCTCATATCAGTAATCTCAGAGGCTTTTACAGGCAAATTATTTACTCCTGTAAGTGAAGATTTGCAGTAATCAAAACAGAAGAAACTCACAGTCTTATTTCATACCCAAGTTTCCTTCTGTGGCTAGCAGGTGCCTCGGTTTCAACTTTCTTATCCTTAACGTCCCTATTTTTACCCCTTTATGGCACATACTTGAATGATAAGAAGTGCAGCCTTCCGCTTCTAAGACGCTGTTTCCTAGGAGGAACGGCAGCCCTTATCTCCACATAAAGATAGGGAGCCACTTTGACCTACTGCATATTCTTAGTATTTCTTTGCAAGAACATGCAGTCAAACGACGTCCAGCCTTAGAAGCTGTATCCTAAAAGCAGTGGGGGTTGGAAGAGCTCAACACTTCTGAAAAGGCCAGGCTACTTATTCAGAGGCCTAAATATGTTCCTTGGAGTCTGACATTAGGCTCCAATTTTTTAAAAATTTCTTCTTAGGAGAAACTCTATTTTACATACAGAATTCTTTCAACTCTTAGAAGTCTGGGAAAAACTGAAACTATCTATGTTCTAAGAGACTTACATTGCTCTATGGGAAATATACTATCATACAATAATTTTCCTAACTTCAGTTCTATTTTCACTGAACAAGAACCACATCTTTCCTGCAATTAAAGCAAACTTTCTTTGATTCTAATGCAAGTTTTTCCTGTACAAGAACAGACAAAGTGTCTTCTGTTGGTTTCAGGTGATAGGTGTAAGTGCAGTACAATGCCACCACAGTCCACCTAACTTCTACTCCTCCACCACCTTACACACACAAACACAAAAATAAAAATCTATTAGAGAACACTTTTGATCCAAACCCAGGGCAAACTACACATCTGTTCAAAATGGTGAAGAATATTGATGAGGCAAAAATCTAAACAGTAGCTTAATGTATGGAAGCAACAGGATTTAAATGGACACATATGTTTTAAATTAGGGCAGCCTGTGGGCAAGACGAATTCATTTGGCATGAACAGGTCAGCTTGAAATCTAATACAAAGTTTATTTACTATTGTTAACTTAATACAGAGCAAATAGCAGGTGAGTGTGAGCAGGGTGACTGTAATTCTATCAAGAACTACTGGTTACATCACAAACCATGAGCACAAAGCACGATTCACCAGAATCCTTGGACTGATTTATAGCCTTTTCCTTTAGAACTGGGCTGCAACTGGATCAGATCCGAGACATGGATCCATGCAAACTGCATCCATCCATCGCTGCGTGTCATTAACTTCTTAAGCTTCCTCTCCTCTCATTTTACCACTCCCCACTGTCTCCTGTCATTTTACAGTCACGGTTATGTCTTCCTTCTTTCAGAACCCCCTGTATTGTGTCCCTGTTTTGTTCACATCTCCTAAGCTCATGACATTTTGCACAACTTCTCTTCATCAAGGAAAAGAAACCACCGAACAAGCACTTGGTGTGATCCCAATAGAAAAGTTATTCATCCACGTGTCAAGGTAATTGTAGCTGTGTGCCCTTAAGTCATCAAAACACAAGGTCCTAGTTATATTTTGACTTCACTGAATACAGGACTTTGTCCATAATTAAATGAAAAAGTGGGGAAGGGGAAAGAACAGTCCCCACACGCTCAGAGAGAAATTCTCAAGAATCAATTTATCAATTTCCCCCCCCGCCTTCTCAAGTCAAACGTTGATCTTTGTTCCCAAGCTTATTTGGAGGGGAAAAAAAAACAATACAAAAACCAACAAAAAACAAACCCAAAGCTATTTCTCGCTCAAAAACTCAGATCCTAGCTATGCTATCAAAATTCCAGATAAGCTCTACAGATCCTGTCCCAAAACCGGACTACAAGTCGCTTTTGTATTTCAACCAAAAAAATCAATTGCTCTTCCAGCCAGCTTTAACGATCACATTCCCATAGGCTTAAGATTTTGGTTGGTACGGTAGTAAAACGAAATACGAATCTTTCCATAGGGTGATGACCAGGGTGAAGAAGAAATGAGAACCCAGTAGTGACTACAGATGCTATCTACAGCACGGCTGGAGTGTGTATCAAATTGATGTTTGGTTTTACATTGTAAAATGATGAGAGAGGGTCTTCTCAGTGTCTGATGGTGCCCAGCTTGAAGCAAGGGGCAAGATGCTTTGCCTGCTCTTTGCACTCTGTATACTCTCTAGCACATCTTGGCCATCTGGCTGATTCGTTGCATCCCAAAGCAGTTGGAACGTGAGGAAACTCGAGCAGTTGTTTAAAATGAAATGTTCAAAACCGTCTCTCATCACTGGATTCTGAACATCGACCTCAGCTACTGAGGTGCAAGTTGGGGCCTGTGCACTGTCCAGCAGACGCATAGTTAAAATTGAAACTTACTTGTTTAACAAAAACTGCATGGAGCACGCCTTCCTCAGGCCCACTAGCTATCTGTGTAACAGCCCTGTAACATCAGAATCACCAGTCGACTCCACAGCCAATTTTAAAGCTACCCTATAGCACTTCAGTCTTAATAGATAAGCATAGTAGAAGCTGGTCAGGACATATAGCTGTGGTTGTTTTTAAATAGCTTCCCACCTTGTCTGTGTACACAGGAGGCACAATGCCCTCTGATCACAGCTACTCCTGTATGCCACATCCCAACACAGAACAGCAGATGCAACTTACCACTTCACAACACAGCACCAGCGATCACTAAAAGTCAAAAAGATCTCCATTTTCACTACTCTTTTCCACAGATGAAGAGCCAATGGCCTCACGGGAATCTGGAGGTGTTCAGCTGGTATCTGCCCAGACACCTTTGTACTGGAAAGATCCCGACAATATAGAAATGTTAAGCTAGAACTGCCAATTCCTGATATTCAGCTTTTAGGCGGCCTCTCAAGGAGGTTTATCATTTCAGGCACGATTGGGCTCTAACACAATGAATGTAGCTCCCAGACCACAGCTGATTCTTCTCTCCAGCCTCCTCGGAGCCTGGCCATCACCAGGCAGGTAACGTAGGTCGGGTCATGGCCATGCACCACGTAGGCCCACAGAGGCACACACTACGAGCTCCAGGAGGTAGCAATACTTCACTGTAGCTCCTCATATGCAGCACTGCATCACAGTTTGTTACTGCAAAGAAGAGCTGGAAGGGTACAGAGGGGAAACATAGCACAAGCTGGCAAAGCCAACAAGTAGTTAACGAATAGTGTTTACACTCTTTACACTCAAACAGTGTAAAGACAGCTCCAAGTCCCCTCTGGCTGCTCAGAACAGCTCACACGGCACAACATCTGACTACGTCCCTCCTCCCCGTGTTAAGTCCCCAACGTACCATTTGTTGTGTGTTTTGCACAGACAGAAAACAGGGCAGGTCCCTCGTGCGCCTCTGAAGAGGAGGGGGGCTCAGAGAGCTCTGCCCGCCCACCTGCTGGGCGGGACCCTCCAACTCCAGGTGCCTGAGTTGCAGATCTCGTCAGCGCCGCCCCGGGGCTGACCGAGGCCAACAAACCGCCTCAGAGCCATCTTCGGCCTCTCTTCAGCCTTCGGTGTTTTTTTCTCTAAGCCTCGGTGCTTCCTTCATGCCGCCTCGGTGCCATCGCCGGGCCGTGAGGGGCCTCCAGGCCGCTCGCGCCGCACCGTCTCTGGGCCGCGAGGGGTCTCGTGCTGCCTCAGCGCCATCTTCAGGCTGCCTGGTGCTTCTGCGACAGCTCTATTCCTTACTCCCCAGCCGTCTTTCTCCACTCAGTTTCTTACTCTCCCTCACAGCGTACCTTAAAATCCCTCAGTTTAAAGATGCCTCACTCTCTGGGCACAGCCTTTTTTGCCCTCTCCACGCCTCCGAGCTGCCCCACTGCCATCTTTGTGCTGGCTGCTGCTTCCAGGCTGCCTCAGCAACATGTCGTCCCTCCGACCTGCCTCAGAGTAGCTCCTGTTGCTTTTTTGTCCTCTCCCTTAAAGCTTCTGCTGGACCATCAATCATAATTCAACTAGAATCCTCACAGGAGAATGGCTTCAGTGTAGCCTTGGAAAAGGGGATGCCCTGAGACAGTCCCCTCACAGAGGCGTATGGTTTGGCTGGAGCCCGGCAGACCCACCATTAGCGCTCACAAAAGCCTTGACACTGGCCCAACTGAAACTTCTGATCCAGCAACGAGAGTTCTTCACAACAAAGTTCACAACAGCAGGGCCAGGACATGTTTGACCAGTTATCAGAGGTGTCTAGCCTCAGCAGCACAGTCCCTAGGAATCGGTTTGGTGGCAGCCATTGGCGGTGTCGGGCCTAAAAACAAAGGCTACCGTGGATGGCTGGAGTTCTCACTCATTCAAGTAATAACCTCAGGATAGTAGGGCTCTCGATGCAATATTTAATATTCACTATTTGTTATCAGCTATCTGGTGCACCACGCTGAACAAACATATAAATCTATCAGAAAGGCAGGATCTAAGGAGTACAGGCAAAATAATGCAAGCACGTAATAGAGCCATTCTCCAAGCACGGCAGAACAGTTTTTCCTTTCTATTAGAAAATTACTTGCCAAAATTCAAAACTCTGTTCCTGAGTTAGTTCAGGCTGGATAGCTGCAATGGATTTTACTGAATCTTCTGCTTACCCGGAATGTGGCAGTTCATCTGTTCAGCAGAGCTGGTTGGTCAGTGTGAGTTTATCACAGCTGGGCTCTGTGAAGGGAAGGGAATAATAACAGAAGAAAATCAGAATCCCGTACAAGGACAGAACAGAAAACAGTGTCTTAGACCATACCTATGCAATCCAGTCATGCCCGTTGCAGTCAGCCATGGAGTAGCACTGATCCAGACTTGTACATCTATAAAAGGCAGCAGAGGTTTGTCCAGAAATACTTACCAAGTCCTGCAAGCATTAAATAATTCATTGGCATAGCCCTGTGCTTGAGCTAATAAAGCCTTCCTCCCAGTAGTTAGGAGCCCAATATCACCTTTACATTAATTCTAATTCTTACATATAATTTAAAATATGGCTGTATTAGAAGGCTCCACTGAAAGCAAAGTCGTTTATTTCCAAATTTCTCCTTTATCCTGTTGGCATTTCTGCCACTGAAAAAACTGCTCTCGCTGCCACCTTCAGATGAGCCTTCTGATACTACAGCTTATCAGTGACCAACAGTCTATATGGGCCTGGTGAGGGAATGGTGAGATCAGCCACAGAGCAAAACCGAGGAATATTGGAGCAAAATATATAAAGTGAAAAATAGATACCAAAACACTTAATTTCACTCTTGTGGAAGCTTTTTAGCATGTGATGTGAGTGATGCAGACCATGCTTGCAGACTAGTCTGGGACGGATAAAAGAAAATACCCCTTCTCAGGGTATGTGGGAAGTTCATACCCACAGGAAGTCAGAAAATGAAATACTTGTGGACAGATTTTAAAGGATGATAAAGTTTTATGAGTTATAAAAGCTAGAGTGAGGCCTGAGCTATTGAGTTCAGCTCAAAACTAAAATCAATATAGGAATTTGGCTTGGATTATATTAGAAATTAGATGGTAGAGTTACATTTTGGATCTGGGTACTCAGAGTTCAGTGAACACAGTTGCATTCAACAACATGTTTGATAAAAATTTAAGCTATATTTATCAAGAAATGGGTGGGTAAATAGCCATTCTCCAAAGCTTGAAGAATCCACACCACATATGGAAGGATTCTCACCTTCTAACATCATCTATAAAGAATTACCAAGGTAGCAGTGAGTGACACATGTCACACTGAATATGGGGCAAGAGAAGTAAATCACTGAACAGATCCAATGTGGCAAAATACTTTTTTTCCACTGTCCTAGTATTTTCAGTCATACATGTTGGGAAAAGCATTTATTTTACATTTCCATTATGAAGCAAGTTTTGGTTCTGTGCACTAGTGATGAAGTGCATGAGGACAAATAGGCATGTGAACTGGAGGAATAAATATGGACTATCTTGGTTTTTAGTTGGTAATACTAATCGTAATCCTGTATATATTTCTCAAAATCCTACCTTCATAAAAACCTCAGCTACAGTTTCCAACCCTTCTGATATAAAAATCTTTAGAACATGATACAACGCACAATAAATGTCAGAAAAACAGGGGCAAATTCTTTTTTTTTTTTTTTTTTGTTTTGGTAATCTTATGATTTTACAACAGTCACAGGCTGGAAAGGGCTATTTCATGTTTTTTTAACCTCTAGATAAGGCCTCACTGGAGAAAAATATTGTGAGTCTGTGAATACACTTCTTTATGCTAGGAAAAAAATTATCATATAATGAGTTTAGCAGTGGATATATAGAAGTCATTTAGATGTGGAATGTAATTATCTGGCATGTATCCTGGTTAAAAATGCTCAGTTACTGTTTGTCACTGTCTCTTTTCTGAGTATGGTTTTCATGGCAATTCATCTATGTCTGTTTCATCCAGAGCAAGATGAGGTCAACACCTTGTATGTAACATCTGTAACACGTGATAACACCCTTTGCACAGCAAGTAGAAACTGAAGAAAATTTGAGTAATGATTTGTCGTTTCAAGTTTATTAATTTCAATTCTAAAAGCAGAAAGTGGCACAGAAGAATACAGCCCTTCTGAAAAAATAAGATTGTTTTTAAGATTTGCTGTGATTTAAACTCTCTGATTTTTATGGTAAATAATTTAACGTTATTTCCACCATTATCCTGTACTTGTTAAGTAGTTTCATATCAATGTAAGTATCCATTATATACTATGTACTGAAGGATTGAAAAAGAAAGTCCTAGGTATACTCCATAAACATGCAATGCCATTCTTTTTTCCGGGATAGAAAGCTGCATGCTTAAAGCTACTGTACAGACAGACAGAAACAGAGATCCATCCTGACATATTCTCAGGGACATGGATTATTGTACTTTTTTTCCCAATTCCTGTCACAATGGATCCATTTTGTAACCCTGCTCCTTGGCTGCTGGGCATGCCCTCCTCCAGCACCCAGCAGGAATTAAAGGAAGAAAGAAATAAGAAACAAGAAAAAGGGACCCATGGAACAATCCAACCCCCTTCCCCAGCAGGCAAAATATCTAACCCTTCCATATTTTCACATTTTTACTTTGCTGTTTTAGATCACACGTATGTTTTCTTTATCTTTATGCTTTGTTTCCATTATAACAAAATTTGTCTGTATTTTCCTTTTCAAGTTAATCAAAAGATGTTGGAACACACAAAAATTGCTGAGAGTAAAATAACACTAAAATGTTAAGCACACCAAAGTGGGAAGTGCCAGAATTAAGATTATCTGTGCATCATCCCCCTCTTGGTTGTATGCATTAATTACACAATAACGTATTTATTTCAGACGGCTGCTGCCTGAGACAGTGCACGGAGCACATGGTGCTTAAAAATTAAGTTGGGAATTTATGAAGTACAATATCTTCTTTCTTGACTCGGTTGTCCTAATGTACACTACAGCGTGTGCAGTTACTCCTGTGGTGACAGCATTTAGAGACACTGTCAGAGGTTGGAAGTAAAGGTAGAGCGTGTGGTAGACATTAACGTAGCAAAATATGTCCCTTGCCCCAAAAACTTTCCAAGCATGACAAACAGAAGAGCTGTGGGTTAGAAAAAGAATAAAAATCAATGTGCCCAGGGCCCTGTCCACTCTATTGGCCACATGAGCAATTAATGCAGCTTTGGCAATAAATCCCGTAGCTCAAAAGTCAATTTTGGGACAAAGCGTGGTTGTGCTGGAGAGTTTTTGTTCCGGCTACCTTTGTCCTGGAGGGCTGGGTTGTTCTTTGCAGGAGGAAAGCAAGAAGAGCAATCCAAACTGGTGGGAATGCCCGGGAGTTAGGTCTGTGATGGATGTCACACATTGTCACAATATAGCACAGCCCCCTAAAATTAAGAAGATACAACGGATCTGAATCTCACTGCTTCTCTACCGATGAGGCACACGGAATGCTGCTGTGGCACACATGAAGCTTAATTACTTAATATGTTATCAACAACAATTTCAACTATATCCTGGACCTCTCCTTTGGCAAGGGAAGAGGCAATGCTTTTGAAACTAGGGGGTTTTTACAGATGAAAGCACAGCCTGGTTGGCAGAGATAGGTGTGATTATAACATCGAGTTTTACAGCTTTTGCCATAGAGTGGTCCTGTCTCTAAGGGACTCTTAGAACAATTTAATTGTCCCCTTTGATGGCTTTACATTGTACATTCACATACACACAGATACAAATCAACCATGGGATGAAATTGTACCTGCGTATATAGATGAGGCTGTTCCTGTATGGACTTGTTAAAGGAACTCCACAAAACCCCTGTATTACTCCAACTGAATGAGCCAGAAGGAGGGCTGTGCCACACTTTGCTTTGTCACTCATGACACCCACACATGGCACCAACAGAACACACCCAGCCAGGGCAGACCATCTTTAGAGTCTTCCCTCCTGCGTGTGTTCATACATAGCAACAAGTGACCTTTTGAAAGCAATACAAACACACACTTTTCCCAGATTCCCGGCTGTGTCCTGCAGCTACCTCCAGCAAGCAGAACAGCTGGGGTAGCAGCTCATTTCGGACTTAAAGCCAAGAATCTGTTCTTGTGTGTCTTTGGCGTGTCGTCCTGGGGCTCCAAATGTTGACAACTCACATGGGTACAGCCTGCAGCTCCATCCCGCACATTCTGATCCTCTCGCAAACTCTTTATACAATAGGGTCTCGAATACATTGTGAGCAGAAGAAAACAACCCCCCCCACACGTTCTATTTTGGTATGTTGAGCCTAAAGTCTATTGGCTGGGAGCTGTCATCAGACATGACCATATGTTACTCAATGGTATTACAAGTAAATCCTAATTGAGTGCAAATTATGAAGATTAAAGTCACCTCAGATTTAGCTGTATTATGTTGAGGCAAATGTATTTCAAAGTCTTGTTTAAAATGCTGCAATTCTCAGCGCAGAAATTAACAGGCTGTCATTACCTTGGATTTTATGAGCTGTTCTAAATGTCTGGAGTTCCTCGTTGGGAGCCCTTAGTCATAGAATGTAGGAACAGTCCTTTGCAGCTCGGACCGAAAAACACCAAAGACAATGTATTGTCAACAACTTTTGAAAAAAAAATTAAATATTGATACAGCTAAGTCACTGCAGAGTCTCCTGGTATAAGCTTTTCATAAATAATAGTAAAAGACTGGATGACTGCTTTTCTAATTGGGGTTTAAATCAAAGGTTTGCATTTAAGCAATCCACTGCCAGGATAATCCAGGAACGGTTTGTAACAGGCAATACCGTACCTTTTGGAAGCAATTAACTGCCAGAAAGATCTGCCTTGATGATTGAAGTTTATTACTGTTTCATAAGAAGGCTGTAAAGTAGTAAGGAGCTGAACTTCATCTATTGGTGCACTTCGGATGATGCACTCCATTTTAATGAGATTAAAGGTTTAATGCAGATAAAAGATTGTTATCTGTTCAGTGCACCTGCATTCAACACAGGGATTTCAGAGTGATTCACCAACAGAGAGTCATCAGAGAGCCACATTCATCCTAATCGATAAGAGCTGCTGACTTCTTTCCTTTTTTTTCTATTCTGTACAAACCCAAAATGATCAGGACACATTTCTTCCTGTTTTCAGCACTGATCATGTGCAGGATACCTGCCGAGGAGATCTTTCAGCCAACTCTAGTGCTGGACATGGCTAAAGTCCTTCTGGATAACTACTGCTATCCTGAAAACCTAGTGGGAATGCAAGAAGCCATTGAGCAAGCAATCAAGAGCGGGGAGATCCTGGACATCTCAGATCCAAAAATGCTGGCCAGTGTCTTGACAGCTGGAGTGCAAGGTGCTCTGAATGACCCGAGGCTGGTGATTTCCTACGAGCCATCACCGCATACAGCTCCCAAACAAGAAGCTGAGGCTTCCCCAACTCGTGAACAGCTCCTGAGTCTTATTGAGCATGTGGTCATGTATGACAAGCTGGAGGGCAACGTTGGCTACCTGAGGATTGATTATATCATAGGAGAGGAAGCAGTGCAGAAAGTTGGAGCTTTTCTGGTGGACAAGGTTTGGAAGACGCTGATAGAGACATCTGCCCTGGTGATAGATCTTCGTCACAGCACTGGAGGACAGATTTCTGGCCTCCCCTTCATCATCTCGTACTTGCATGAAGCCGACAAGATGCTGCACGTTGAGACTGTATATAATCGACCCTCCAATGCTACCACAGAGATATGGACGCTGCCGAAGGTGTTGGGAGAGAGGTATGGCAAAGACAAGGATGTCATTGTCTTGATCAGCCGCCACACCACAGGAGTGGCTGAAGATGTGGCTTACATCCTCAAGCACATGAACAGGGCTATCACTGTCGGGGAGAAGACAGCCGGGGGCTCGCTGGACATCCAGAAGCTGCGTATTGGCCCCTCCAATTTCTATATGATGGTTCCCGTGTCACGATCTGTGAGCCCCTTGAGTGGGGGTGGGCAGAGCTGGGAGGTGAGTGGGGTGATGCCATGTGTGGCTACTGAGGCAGAGCAAGCCTTGCAGAAATCCCTGGACATCCTGGCAGTGCGCAGAGCAGTGCCGGGCACCCTCAGCCACCTCACAAACATATTAAAGGACTACTACAGCTTAGTGGAGCGGGTGCCAGCACTGCTGCGGCGCCTCGTCACCTCCGACTTCTCCTCCGTGCAGTCAGCAGAGGACCTGGCCTCCAAGCTCAACACTGAGATGCAGACCTTATCCGAAGACCCCCGCCTGTCGGTCCGAGTCATGATGCCAGGCGAAGCCGCTGCCCCCCCTGCTGAGAAGCCAATTGCAGTGGCAGCCAACTTGCCTGACAACGAGCAGCTGCTGCATGCCTTGGTGGATACTGTCTTCAAGGTGTCGGTGCTGCCGGGCAACGTTGGCTACATGCGCTTTGATGAGTTTGCAGATGCCTCTGTGCTTGCTAAGCTGGGACCTTACATTGTCCACAAAGTGTGGGAGCCCCTCCAAAATACAGAGAACTTGATCATGGACCTGCGTTACAACCCCGGTGGCCCTTCCTCCTCTGCTGTGCCTGTGCTACTCTCCTATTTCCAAGATCCTGCTGCTGGCCCCGTCCATCTCTTCACAACCTACGACAGGCGCACCAACCACACACAGGAGCACAACAGCCAGGTCAAACTGCTGGGCCAGCCCTACGGGGCTCAGCGTGGCATCTACCTGCTCACCAGCCACCACACTGCTACAGCTGCTGAGGAGTTTGCTTACCTCATGCAGTCCCTGGGCCGTGCCACCCTGATTGGCGAGATCACGGCCGGAAGCCTCTCGCACACCCGTACCTTCCCTCTGCTGCAGCCTGAGCAGGGAATCACCCGTGGCCTCACTATCACAGTTCCTGTCATCACCTTCATAGACAACCATGGGGAAAGCTGGATGGGTGGAGGTGTTGTGCCTGATGCCATAGTCCTGGCTGAGGATGCACTGGAGAAGGCTGAAGAGGTGCTAGCTTTTCACAAGAGCATGGGAGTACTTTTGGAAGGTACCGGGCAACTCCTAGAGGCTCACTATGCCATCCCAGAAGTGGCTAGTAAGGCCAGTGCTATGCTCAGCACCAAACGGGCCCAAGGAGGTTATCGTTCAGCTGTAGACTTTGAGACACTGGCTTCCCAACTTACCAGTGACTTGCAGGAGGCCTCAGGGGACCATCGGCTTCATGTCTTCCACAGCCATGTGGAGCCAACACCAGAAGAACAGCTTCCCAACATGATTCCCAGCCCTGAGGAGCTGAGCTACATCATTGAGGCACTCTTCAAAATTGAGGTATTGCCAGGCAACCTGGGCTACCTTCGCTTTGATATGATGGCTGAGGCAGAAACAGTGAAGGCCATTGGACCCCAGCTGATACAGATGGTATGGAACAAGCTGGTGGACACGGATGCCATGATCATTGACATGAGGTACAACACAGGTGGCTACTCCACCGCCATCCCAATACTTTGTTCCTACTTCTTTGAGCCCGAGCCTCAGCAACACCTCTACACCGTCTTCGATCGCAGTACCTCCCGCAGCACAGAGGTGTGGACTCTCCCCCAAGTCGCTGGCAAGAGATACGGCTCCCTCAAGGACATCTACATCCTGACAAGCCATATGAGTGGCTCTGCAGCTGAAGCTTTCACTCGCTCCATGAAGGATCTACACCGGGCCACGGTTATCGGTGAGCCCACAGTAGGTGGTTCCCTCTCGGTGGGCATTTATCGGGTTGGTAACAGTTCCCTCTATGCCTCCATCCCCAGCCAAGTGGTGCTCAGCCCAGTCACCGGCAAAGTGTGGAGTGTGTCTGGGGTGGAGCCACACATCACCATCCAGGCCAGCGAAGCCATGGCTGTAGCTCAGCAGATTGCCAACCTGCGTGCCCAGGTGCCACAGACACTGCAAACTATAGGCAAGCTCGTGGCAGATAATTACGCCTTTGTGGACGTTGGGGCTGTTATAGCATCCAACCTCACACAGAACATCAACAAAGATGTTTATAAAAGGATTAATACAGAAGAGGAACTGGCCAAGAAGGTGACTGCCAACTTGCAAGCTCTTTCTGATGATGAGCACCTGAAATTACTCTACATCCCCGAACACGCCAAGGACAGCATCCCAGGGATCATGCCAAAACAGGTACCGTTGACTTGTACCCAGCTATACTGATGCCAGCTAGAGTGGGAGCACTGGGGCAGATACCTTAGCTCATTTCTAGCCCATATGATAAATCCACAGGGATTTACCTGTGCCCAGAAGAGAAGCCAGTGCCCGAGTGGGTTTTGGAGGCTGAGGTCTCTCTGACACTAAAGCAAGTCAGGGTTGTAGCTCGTGGTAGTAGATGGTAGTTCTGGATGGATGCGATTTGGGAACAACCTTCAGGCTTTGAGTCTCTCTCAGTTGCCGTCTCACACGAGTAAATACGGAGGGCTGCACGGGGAGAGGGAAGACACCTCATTGTCTCTGTGAGCCCTTCTCTTTCAGTGTTGTGGCCTTTTGAGTATAATAAATCAATGCAGAACCCCACTGGTTACAAACCCAGTTTGTAATGTAAGAAAAATTTTGTTTGGACCAGAGTAAATGCATGCACCCACAAAACACAATGGATTTTTCTATATAAAATTGCTGTACCTGATTTCTGTTAACACCAGAGTAAAAAGCAGCTCCTTTGCTAGTGACAGGGGAAAACTGTTCCAATTGTATCTCCTGCTCAGCATCAGACGGTTTCCCAGTGACCTAGAAATACTTTGGAAGAAGTATCTGGGTGGAAGTTAGGTGACCCCAGGGAAAAATTGATTTTTAATAATCTGCTTTCGCCCTTGCTGTGTGGTTTGCATAACAGTCTGTGCTTTGTTCTGAGTCCGGGTATTTATACACTCCTCTGCCTTGGCAATCTTTCTTCTTCATTGTTGTGTTGGAGGGAGCTCCCAGGAGCACTTGTTAAAATTCCATCTTCAAATTAAAGGGAGGGCTGGGATAACCTGATCCCTTTCTTGGATGGAGTTCGCTCCTCTCTGGCTACTGCTCCAGCACAGCTATCAGAGACGTCTTTTCTCCGGGGACTCATAAAATTACTGTTTGAAGAGAATGTATTTGACTTTGCAATGAACCAGAGTATACCAAGTGTCAGGTAACTATTAAATGTTTCCTGGGGGAGGAAATTGGTGGGTTTCCACCCTCTGAAGTTTTTGGCATGCACGATTTAAAGTGGGTATGACCTTTGTGGTATTATCTCCAACACTAAGGTCAAGGACACAGTCTAAGCATTGTCAGGGAGGACGTTATTTTCAAGTTTGTTAACCAAGAAATACCGTCCCCATTCTTGCCTCTAAGCTTAAATGGAAATAATTAATTAAAGTATTTTTATACTCCGTCACTCTCTTTCCCTCCTACATTTGTTGGGTGTAGAAAAATTCACTCCAAAGATGTTTTTGAGAGAGCTCCCTGCTAAATTGTTAGCAATTTATCAGTAGTGATTCATGATCATTTCTCCCCATTCTACAAAAGTGCGCCCATCTTGCAAATTAGTCAGTGTTTTCACTGAAAGCTGTTAATGGTAATTGATGGCTATTTTTACTTGTTCAAACCTTACTTACTTTACTCAGACCTTGAATGTTCAGAACAGGATGTACAGGACAAATATCTTATTTGTCACATGACATGAGATTCTGATCCTGGTCGAGTTAGTGAGGAAAGGCCATTATACTAATTAATGCCTCTGTTTACCTCAGCTCTTTGTCAAGCAAAATGATTGGAAGAGGTCGGGGATACATCCATAAGAAGGAAATCACTTCAGTGTGGATGAAAATCAGGACAAATGTGAGCTTTCTCCAAGGGGAGATAATGTATAAATAGCAGAGGAAAAGCATGGGTCTTTTATGAGGCTAAAATAGTTTCCAAAGGTGTATGCGTTCCCTCATAGCGCTTAAGGAAATCGGGAGGCAGAGAAACAGGGGAGTGACATACAGACATTTTAGGGTGAAAGAGGGTGAGGGAACAAAGACACAGTCAAGTAAAGGATTTTCCTTGTGATAGAGGTGAAAGAAAATTCACCTGAGCACTAGGAAGTAATAGTCCTGCCTTGGGGATGCTTTCTGTGGAAAATCTCAGGAATACCCCATGCCAATACCCCAGAGAGCAAATGCCCTGAGATTACAGTGGAGTTTACATGATGGCACTAATTGCATTTGTAAATAATTATTTTTTTACAGTCCTATACATGGACAGAGTGGCTTTTTTAATCCATATCACATTTATTCCTCAAAAACCTAAGAACTAGTTTTTCTCTTGTGCTGCCTACCTTCCAAGCCACCCTTTCCCTTGATAGTGGGATTTTCTTGATAACGACCTTGACAGTGAAGCAGATCCAACGCAATTAAATGAAAGTGATGATGAATAACTGCAGGAAGGATGGGATGGGACGTAGGAGACAGACAAGTGAAATGCATGTAGACCTTTGCATCTGCTACACTAGGATAGCTGCTGAAGCATAGTAGGGGGTGGTGAACGTGTCTCCTCTATGACAGCAGCAAGGTCAATCCCAGCCGGAGTTGTCTGCTGCATAAATGCCGTTTTTCCAAAGTCAGCTTCCCAGAGGCAAATATTGTACATATTGCTTGTGATTCAGAAAATAGCATTTTGCTTATGAGGCAGAGCTCTGGAAACTTGCTGATGCTCGGTTCCATAATCCCTACTTCTCGTTCTTCTGTTTGCCTCTCTCTCCCTCCAGTCAGACCTTCTCTTCTGTCCCAAAACATTTGTGGTCATGAATATCTGAGTATTGTAGGCTACCTGATTTTGGCAAATGTTTTATGTCAATTTTAAGTGACAAGAATCTCCCTGAGTGACTCTTTTGCCCTTCTGGTAACCCCCAAATACTTTTAATGCAGTCTTCACACCAAAGAGTATTTTTGTGTTAATGTTTTAGCTAAAGGGCTGAAAATGATGATCAGAGTAAAAGACAAAAAGGAATCCTTTATAAAGAGGAATTGTTCCTGAAGTTGAAGTTCTCCTTTTCCCAGATAAATAATATGTATCCATAGCATAGTATTGTCCTTGCTGAAGGAGGCAATAGTTACAGATGTTTCACCAGAAAGGAGTATAATTTGCTGATGTCCCTTCATTAATGAGTGAAATCAAAATGCTCAGCCTCAGAGTGTCAAGATAGATAATCAGATTGCTACATCTATTGCCAGTGGGTGGGAAAAAAATATTGTGGGCCCACACAATGCTGATTTATAGCAACATAACCACAGGAAAGGCAGTGGAACTATACCAGTTTATGCAAGCCCAAAAAAATGTCTCGTGTTTAACTGTCATTGACTCTTCAACTTTTGCAGTTCATGCTTCTTGTATTTGGTGCAGAAAAGAATATGACACTTTGTTAATCACTTTTTTTCTTTTTCTAGTACCTTTCATCTCTTTGAATCCTTTCCAGAGCACAGTCACGGAGAGTTTCAGCTTTTCCTTCTGGTAAACCCCCCTGCCCAGTCCTAGCTGTCTGGGTGCAATGGAGGACGGGATTAGAATTCAAAGCTACAGGTCTGGAAAAGCTGGAGAAACGATCTGTGAAAATCAGGATGAGGTTAAATAAGAAAGACCAGACTGGATGGGGCTTTGACCAACCTGGTCTGCTGGGAGGTGTCACTGCCAATGGCAGGGGGTTGGAACTCAATGATCTTTAAGGTCCCTTCCAACCCAACCATTCTGTGATTCTGTGATTCTAAGAACACGTGCAGGGTTCTTACACAGTTTCTAGGGTGACAGTGATTGCATAACTCTGGGAGAAAAACAGCTTGTTTAGGGGGAGTTCTGTGAAAAAGTGTATGGGTTCTTCAGAGTTCACAAGCTGAACACGTCAGTAGAGTCAAGTTATTGCAGTAAAAAATAATAACCATCAAACTGGAATGGATAAGGAGGAATATAATCAACAAGACATGTGAAGTCTTCTGCTATATTCAGCTCTGAAGAAAATTCAGTTAGAATGTACTCTGTGCAGTCTTGGGCAATGCTTTTCTGGGGGGATGTGGCTCAAGTGGTGAGACAGCAGAAAAAGAGGAAAAGGAGCAAAGAGAGGGCTGGGTAAGAGTCATCTTGAAAAAGTTTAAAAGATATGAGTTGTTTATTCCAAAGAGAAGAAACCTGAAACATGAAAACAGTCTTCAGATATGTAAGAGGCTGTTTCAAATATGAAGAGAATAAGCTGTTCCCTTGTCCATGGAAAACAGGCCAAGGAGTAATGCACTTAAACTGCAGAAAGTACTGAACTTAGGCTGTTTACACTAGATGTTAAAAACATCTTTGTAATAGTAAGGCTAGTGACGTACTAGACTGGATCGCCTGGAAATCACCCCGTTTTGTGGGTGTTTTTAAGAGCAACTGAGAGTGGGCTGTCAGGGATATAGCTGATCCTGCTCAGTCCTGGAGCTGGGAGACCTACTGGGATGGACGGTTCATTCCAGCCTGTGAGGGCACACAAGGAACCCAAATGTTACTCTAAAAAAGAAAGCTGCAAACCCACCACTCAGACCCCAAGATCTCAAAGTTCTTAAACCAGTCTCAGGATCTGCAATGGCACAAGGGGGTTGGCTGATAGTATTTTAACAGCTGGAAGCTGACAGCACAAGCATCCTTAGTGGAGCTCAGAGTTAGGTTACAATGGTCAGCACAAAATTAGCAACGAAAATACAGTTTCCATCGAAATAGGCAAAACAACTTAGGGGAGAGGTGGAAGGGGAGAAGAAGAGAGAGAAGAGAGGCACAGCTGAAGAAGTAGTTTGCCCACGGTTGGGATATGTGTCAGTAGCAGACCCAGGGACGAAACTCCTTGCATGTGTCCCAGGGCAGTGTTCTAGGTCCTATTTTGTGTCACATCACTTGTTCCAGTTATGCCACTTAGTTGTGGAAGGAGACTGTAGGGTAGGGCTGGAGACCCTATATAGTTAACGAAAAACAATTCTTCCTTGGTTTAAGTGGCGCTACCTTGGAGGTCCTTTAGTCTAGTCACATTGCTTATAGTGTTCTTACTAAGGCACCTGAGGGTTTATATTTAACATCAAGCCATTTGTATGTAAACATTGTCTGACTGAGCAGACAATGTTACTTTCAGCTGCATCCTGTCCCAGCTTGTCCTTGGCCTGCAAACAGGGCCCTGCCTTCCAAAGGAGAACGCGCTGTTGCTCTTTGAAGCCAGACTCACCTCCGTGGGTACCAATGGCCTGTGTGGCAGTGTCACAAACCTGCAGTTTTCCAGGACAGCAACTTTCCTGTCGGTCCCAGCCTCCTCCCCTCTTTTGCTTAAAAATTAGGAGGCTTTCCCCAGCCCCTCAAAAGCCCATTCTGAGTGCTCTTCATCTGACTTCTGGTTTTAAAACCTTTAGAACAGATATATTTTCATACCTTTTCCTGCAGCCACAAAGATGAAGAGTTTCTTTGAGATCCTTGCATATTCTTTTTTACCCCATGAGACCTGAGGCTTTAGGAGCAACCTGCCCACCTTGAAATCTGTAATGAATTTCCAAGAGTTGGCAAAATTGCTGGCAGGTACCCAAGTCCTCAGTGGACAAAGACGTGATGCAGCACAGTAGAAGAACAAGTAGAAAAAATAAATTACCAGGCATAGACAGAGAGGTTATTCTTCATGAACATGCTTATAGGTATGCATTTAGCAATTATTTTTGGAGACAGTATTGTTGGAGAGCTAAGAAATCTGCGTGTTCAGTTAAATATCATTAGAATGTGGCTGAGAGTAACACATCAATTTTATTTGTCGATGTTACCAATGAGTGATGATTTTTTTTTCTCCCGGGGGGAACAGTACTTCTGAACTAGAGATAAGCTCTGTCAGAACAATGCAAAGCATGCTGGATATATTCTTCAGAACTATGATCTGTTAATCAAAGTACAGTGGGCAGATCAAGTGGCATTGCTGTCACTGGGAAGTGGATTGGAAATGACAAACTCAGCAGTGCTGGACTGATATGTTTACAGTCCAGACACAACAGTTATTTTCACGAGGTATGGTGAGAAAGAAGAGTGCAGAAAAGGACTCAGTAGAGTTTGCTTTTACAATCAGATCAATAACTACCAGCCAACAGGCTTTTAAATTAATGTCTGAAATTTTGGCAATTTTGGCATAGAGAAGGCACTGAATGATGAAAACGTCCAGGGCAGCCAGAAGTGGGATATGGTGGGTAATTTTACCCCAGGTAAAGGTAAAGTGCTTGAGCTGTGTCAAATACAGCTGCATTCATACCCTCTTTGGGGACAGACCTGCTTTTGGCAGGAGCTGAACCCCAGGCCAGAGCACTCCATGTAGGGTAGGAGATTGCTGACTCCTCTACTGTTGCAGAAAGCCTAAATGTCTCCCAAATTCTGCAGCAAATTGCAGGTTGGGAGAGCACCTTTTAGCACATGCTTCATTGCTGACTCCTCGTGCTTTTGGGTGTGAAGGTATGGATTGTCTGGGGCTGAGCTGTGGCAGAGGGAAACTGATTAAAATGCAAGTATAAAATCATTTTCACAGCAACCCTGAGGAGAAAAGGCCAAATTGCTGAAGGTCACATAAGTTATATATATCTCAAAGGTTTATCTCCTTAAGCTGAAGGAAAGTCTTCCATTTTCAGACGCATGCATGTAAAGTGTAAGTTTGGCAATAGGAGCAGCCTATGTCTCCAGTGCATGTAGGGCTTATTAAAATAACTTTATTAGTTGGCTACATGTTGCTATTAAAAAAAAAAAAAGCCTGCTGTTTAATAACGTAAGCTAAACTAAATGAAATTAATCACAGCCTAACACGTGAGACTGCAAGCACGTGGCCACCATAGGAGAGATTTAACATCTCCTGAGTATCCCAGCACATGCCTCACACACCAGGCTCCTCGCTGTCACAGGGACTGGCTCGTTAAGAGGGGCTGGGGCCACCCTCACCTGTAGCCAGCCCCTCTTTGTCAGCTGAGGCCAATCAAGAGATTATCAAAGTCCTGAATGCCGTATTTAGAAAGAGCTACTAAAGAAAGCAAGCGGGCTTGGGTGGCAGGCCTGGGATAGTGGCTTGTGGTGCAGGCTGGGAGATGGTGCTTGTAGTCTGCTCAGCCTCTTCTGTCCAAGGAAATTCCTGTACTTTTTAAAAATAAACTGAGCCCTGACAAATAGATGCCTGATCCATCTTCTGGGCATGCTATTGATGCACCCTTTACTGAGCAAACAATGCAGCAGCCAATGCTAACCCATATTTCATATGCAAAAATCTTAATATCATCCATTATGTTCTTTGAACTCGGTTACATTCCTCACATATGTCCCACCTGGACTAAACTTGACCCACATCATTCTTTTTTGAATCTTGTGCCAAGCTACCAGTGCCAGCAAATGATTTGCTTTTGTTTTTCCGAACTCTTTCAGATCCCTTCCCCAGAAGTATTTGAAGATCTGATTAAATTTTCATTCCACACAAATGTATTTGAAAACAACGTCGGCTATCTGAGATTCGATATGTTTGGAGACAGTGAGCTTCTAACCCAGGTGTCCGACCTACTGGTAGAACATGTTTGGAAGAAAATTGTTCACACGGATGCATTAATCATAGACATGAGGTAAACCTTTGAATGGCAAATAACCAAAGCTCTCTCAAACCAGCATTTTACTTGTAACCGTGAATTAGCTTTACATGGCTTACTGTCCTGTTTACAGGCTAACATTGCTGGGATTAAATAAGAAACGGAAAACAGCCAAGGAAAACAGTAACAGTCTGGAAGTGTATCTCGAGATAAATTGTACCATCACTTGAGATGTTTAGAACTAAATCAGCAAATTTAGGGAATGTGTTGCAGAACGCAATCCTGGATGTCCCATCTGTTTTCTTTCTCTCATTTGCTTTTAATCTAACTTTGCATGTGCCTTGTATTAATTATATATATATTTATATATATACAGCTTAATTAAATCTTTTACTGCAGGCAGTGGTCAAGTGATTGAGCAGTCAAAAAAACAGCCCATGCGTAAGGCTGTGTTACAACATCTAGTTTGCCATATCTGCAGTGCTAATTACCCTGGGCAGCCACCCCTGTACACTCTTGTGCCCAGAGCACAAAGGTGTTTTAAAGGTGCTGTTGCCCCAAAGGTGCTGTAGTGGTCCTGGACTGTGCTGCCCAAAGCTACAGCATCGTCGCTGGCTCTCATCGTAGGCTTCTGTTGGACACTTCAGTGTGTCAACAGTGCTCCAAATCTTACAAGCCAGAAGATGTGACCCATTTGTTGCCATCTATCAAAGCAGATGAATATCACAAATACACATTTCCCATACAGTATTTAGTTAAGTCATTCCCTTGTTTTGGTCCAGAGCTAGTGTTTGTGAGCCCAGAATACTGCAAGTATCAGCTAAAGGAAAGAAAGCCTTTGCAAGAACTTATTTTTAATGCTAGAACCACTTACGTCCGTTGCCATCACAGGGCTCTTAATATTTGGTAATCTTCTTAACATTCTTCTGGGATTTACAGCATGTGCAGGAAAGGATGAGCATGGAGATGGGAGCAGAGAGAGAGATCTCACTGTGTGATGACAGAGGAGGGAGAGCAGCAACCAAAAATCCACACCCATGACCGAATTCCAGTTCAGCAAAGGCAGCACCATCTTCCAATAGACTTGAGATAGGACTGGGGCTTTCCTCTTTCTTGCCTCAGTTTTCTCCCAAGCTAAAACTCCTATTAGGGCCAGAGGCAATAAAACAGCAAAGGTGAAATAATGTCTGAGCTACCAAATGGTCTTATTATAGTTCTTTTCTTGGGTTGCTTTGGTGTTGTTATATTTAATGTATTCCCAGCCCTTTGAGTGCATACAAAAGGCTCAGTGTCTGAAGGCATATAAAAGAGAGCCCCAAACATTTTACTTTTTGAAATTCTCCCTAGACCGATCTTATTATTTTAAGGCAAGGCTGATAATTTCAATTTTGCATGGGATTAACCATAATGAATAATGTTTCTCATCTTGCAAGTTTCCCTCCCTGGAACAGCTGGGCTGCTCATGAATTTCATATTTTGATCATTTCAATTTTGCATGGGATTAGCCATAATGCATAATGTCTCTCACCTTAATAGTTCCCCTTCCTGGAACAGCTGTGCCACTCATGAACTGCCTATTTTCAACCTTCACAGCATTGGGAAGAGACACTGGTACCTAAACAGCTTCCCCAGTGTCACACAAGCAGTCTGTAATGAAGAAAGTCCTTTACATACTAGCACTGTTTGTTTTACACACAGTCTTCATAGACTGGTATGAAATTAAACTACAACCAAAGGTTTCAAACATGACTGTCCTAAATGAAGCAACTAATGCAATTTTTAGGCACAAAAAGAAATGCCCTGATTTTATATGGTGCCAAACACCAAGTATTCTCATTGTATGCAGGAAATAAGAATACAACAGTTATACAAACATATATTGCTTAGATTAGGATTTACATTTATATATTAGGGTTTAGGTATTTACTTATGCTGCCTATGTCAGTAATAGCATAGGTTATTCAGAGGAGAACAATGAGAATCTGATGTTTCTCTGCAGATTAAAAGTCTTTGCTTACTTTCTGGATTTTTTTTCTGGGTTGGATCAAGAGAAAAATAGACCGTTCAGTTTTATGTGTGTCAGTTAGGATAGGATTTTGTTTCTCTGACAAATGTGCAGTTGATGATAGGAGAGAATTAATGCAAATGTATCAAAATGTAGCCATAAGCCCTTTCAGTATTGGTATTAAGGAACAATACTTTGAAGGGAGATTTTTCAGTTCTTTCGTTAATAGTTTTAATTTTTGAAAAGGTACAATGTTGGAGGCCCCACCACTGCCATAGCAATCCTCTGCTCATACTTCTTTGATGAAGGACACCAAGTTCTCCTGGACAAAGTTTACGACAGACCCAGTGACTCAGTAAAGGAAATTTGGACCCAGCCACAGCTCAAAGGTAAAATGACTATTTCTTTTTAGAGTAGCTTTTCATTTCAGATGTCCCTCCTTGTGTACTTTAAAGTGAGCCATTAGACACTGTAACTCATTTGGTGAAAGCACCTGCTACAATTAGCTCAGCTGTGCAGAGCATGTAAAAACAAAAACATGCATTTCAGCCATGTCCCTTAATGCTGTCTGTAAATAATAATATGCTATAGTTATTTCCTCCTAGGAATAGCATATATTTGGCATGGAGGTTTGTAAACTGGTCCCCAAAAGTTTAGCCGAATACTGTGTGCAGCGGTTGGGACTTGTTGCTTTTAAAAGTTGCCAAAATTAAAAATAAATCCTATGCTGCCTGGACCTCTAGTAATATCTCTTCCAATACTCACATAGCTTCTTATGTAGCTTCTTACTTCCTACCTGTGTAACCCACTGTTTCGGTAGATGAAAACATCCACAATAGCCCAGTTTGTACAGAGAATGGAAGGAGAAAGAAAAGCACTAAATTGTGACATTTGAGTGAGTTTGGAGCACTTGGCAATGTATCACACACACCCCCTGCTCCACCATTGGAGGAAGTTGAAAAGATCCTGCAATGTGCAGAAACAGAGCTGCTCAGCACTCATAAAGTGCAGTTAAAGTGCTGAGAAGCCTTAAAGATTGGTTTTAATTATTTTCCCCTTTAAAGCTAAGACAGACCCAAAAAGGGTGTCACAGTGGGGTCTGCAGTTATTGGCTTGGAACACACTGAAACGGTTAAACTTTGTCAGAGGCTGCAGGGTCCATCTGTCTTCCCAGGCAGTCGGAGGTGGGCTGTGCTAAGGGATACGGTTACTATGGACACATTCCAGTTCCCATCAAAGAGAACAGGCAGAGTCATATTAACTTCAAAGGAGCTGGATCGGGGCCGGTATTATATATATATATCTGCTGTGAAAGGGGTCTTGTAATGGACATTACGTCTATAGTGAAATGAGAAGAGCAAAGATGGTGTGAAAATTAATTACCATGCCCCTCTCTTACAGTTTAGTATGAGAATTGTGTGTCATACTGTAACTTACTTAAAGAATGACATCTTTAGAGCAGTTTAGAGTAGTTTTCAGGTTATCAGGTGCCACTTATGACACACTGGTCACTTTTTCAAAAGGGCTAAGCTCTCAAAAAGTATCAAGCGTGTTCAGGTATAATGAAAATGAGGTGCAAAAAACCTCCTATCCTGTCAGCTGGTTTCTGTAAGAAAATGAGATAACTTGGCTTGGATCCTAATAATAAAGGGGTGCTTGATGAAGGGCTTGCAACAAAGGCCATTGAACAGCTTCCATTTATAGACTATAAAAAGCCTGTGGGAAACTGCTATAATTATAATTTCATAAAATGCTGCCTGCATAGTTTGCAGCCCAAGCTCTGCGACAGCCGCATTCCTAGAGCAGGGATGGGACTGAAACCAAAGATGCCACTGGCCGAGCTTTGAGTGTTCCTGTCCCACTCCTCTGATGGGATGTAGAGCTCCTGTAAAAGTCAGAGACACCAAAGAGCCAGCAGAAGTGACATTGAACCAGCCTCCCAGCTGGAGCCTGTAACCAGAAACTGGTGGCACAAGAGCACCACACTGGGTGACGGTGTGAAAAGTGCTTTACCTTCATAGGTACAAAGTAAATTCCCAAACTTCTCTGGTTGTTAAGAGCAGGTAGGGAACGACCTGTGTTGTATCTTGGCTTCTCTTTCTCCATTATGTAAATAGATCTCTGAAAATAGATGCATTTTCTGATGCTTTTTGTCCTTTCTGGCAGGGGAGAGGTATGGCTCTCAGAAGGGGCTGGTAATCCTCACCAGCGCTGTGACGGCCGGGGCTGCCGAGGAGTTTGTGTACATAATGAAGAGACTGGGCAGAGCTCTCATCATCGGGGAACAGACCAGTGGGGGCTGCCATTCCCCACAGACACATCAAGTAGATGATACCAACTTCTACATCATCATCCCCACCTCCAGATCGGTCACCTCTGCGGGGAGCGCTTCTTGGGAAGGGAAAGGGGTGCCTCCTCACATGGAAACGCCGGCTGAGACAGCGCTCATCAAAGCCAAGGAGATGCTCAGCGCCCACCTGCACAGCTCTAGATAGCCCAGTGGGGGAACGTGCCCCTGGAAAAAAAAGGTAGGCTGTGATTTTCAAAGGAGCCCACAGGACTTACACTACTCTCAGGAGCTGAACTAATAATGGGTTTGGGAACCCAGAACAGGATTTAGCTATAATTTAGGTAACTAATGTAAAATTGAGAGTTTAGAATCTCACAGCATGTGCATGTGCTCCTCCTTTTGTTGTCTGTCTGTCTCAGTGAACCATGGGTTATTTGCTGCACAAGAGCCCGGTTCCAACAGCAGAAGGTGCAAGGCCTTTCTGCTGCCCAGAATGATTCACAGGCAGGAGCAATGGTGCTGTTCTGGGCAGCAGAAGTGCATTTGAGCTCCTGTCAGCTGGGGGAGGCTTCACAACGGAGTCTCGTTCTTTGTGTTTTCTAGTAACCAAGTTCTTAGGGAAAGCAAGCTGCTTCCCCAAATGTAAACCCTAGAAAGGAGTGGGAACTTCATTCAGTCTCTCTGGTCAATGCTTGGTTCCCTGTACGCAGCTCGAAGTGACTCCCTTTTCAACCTGCTGTTTTTTTTAGCCCCTTCTGTGGAACCCACCTCTTTCTTGGCATGGCTGAGGTACTTGGATAATACACTGGGAATTCTGTATTCCTCTCTCGTGGTCAAATGTAAATGTTAGTTGTTGCAGTGTCTGTTTTTTAAGATTTAGCTCCAAATTACAGAGATTTCTATCGGTCCCGTAGAAAATCCCACCTGTCAGTATTGAAGTCACGTGAACCACCTCAAAGCATTTATGCAAAGATAGAAAAGGCACCTCTGCTCCTCTGGAAATTGTGTACATTCCTACTTACACATATTAAAGGAGAATTAACAGTAGTTGGGAGAGTCTGATTTCCAAAATGCAAGAGCTAAATTAAGTCTCTCCTCCATTTCATCATTTAGATGTACCAAAAATAACCATTCCTGCTCTGTCAGGGTTGCCCCAACTCCTGGTATTTCTTAGGCGCCTGCGGCTTCTCCCCCGGTATCTGGCAGAGGGATGGGGGATGAGCAGGAGAAAGGCTGTGCATCGACTCTTTCACCCAGTGCTCAGATCAAGACTCAGGGAAAAGAATCATATGTTTTTACTTAAGGCGAAAACCATATTGCTGTCTGCCCTGCCCCAAAGACAAGAAGAAAGCAGAGGAGTATCCTTCACACCCTGCTAACAAGCTACTAATTAATAGTGTATTCCAGGGTAACTAAGAGAGTTATTGACATGAGCTTAACCAAGGCACAACATTCCTTGTCTTTCTTGCAGTTCTTATCTAACCATCTGTTAGATTAGAATAGAAATACATATAACTCAAATCTAGATGTCAACATTTCTCATCTCTACAGAACACCAGCTGTGAGGCAATTAAGTTAGGAAAAAGGTCCCCCCAGATTTAGTCAGTGGAGTGGACAGTATGTGCAGGTTGCTGTTCGCTCGCTCAATTGTAAGTTATTGCTGCAGGTTTTTGTAAATCTGACTGCGGAGAAGCTCTTTCAGTATTTACAGGCAAATGATTTTAATAACCAGACAGATTTTCCATCTTTTTTACTACTTGTTTGTCTTATCAACTACACTCAGTGTGATCACTAACCTGGACTCTTTTGGGTCATTTTCCTATTTTGATTTTTATGCACTAGCTAGTTGTTGAACTTCTCAGTGTTGTGGAAAATATTTAAATGAATTAAAGCTCATACAGAATTTTGTGTAAAGTGATATATGTACGAAGAATATTAAAGATACTTAATACGAAAGAGTGTGGAGTAGTCAATGAATGAGTAAACAACACTAATGTGTTTCTTCTAATGTCTTTTAAGCCTCTTTAATGTCTAAGTGATCCAGATATACTGCTTTATTTTCCTAAACACAATCAGTTGCGCTATCATGTACAAACAATAGTAGTTGTTAAACATTTAAAAACTTTAGCCATCCATTCAGGGACCAAAAGTTACACCCTGCTGCCACAAATAGCAAATAATTCCTTCCTGTACTAATAGGGTAAGTACTTAGGAATAATAAATACGTCTAGAAATTGGAATTCTGTTGGGAAAACAATGAAGATGCATTTGCTGGTGAGTCCATTTGAAATCAATAGTGCCTTTAGTTCACTAAAGTGATTGATTTCACTGGAAATTTAATGTGCAACCTTCACAAACTTTATTAATTGACAAAATATTTGTTATTTTATAGGTCCTCTATTGGCTAATTGGCATTAAAACTATTAGGCTTAAAAAAGTATTTTTTCTTGTCCTCACAAACTGCTATGTCATATTTATTCCCATCTCATTGAGCCTAGAACCTGGACAGGGTGTGGTGTAAATTGTGTTAGATTGTACTTTTTGCTCAAAGTAGGGTCACAGGAAACACCTTGTTTGAAGACCCTGAAAAGACGGCTTTCTTATCTCAGAGCAGAGAGATAACAAGCAGGATAGATTAATTATAACCTACTCTATCTCACTTTGTTCTAGTGAAGCTGAAAGGGAGCAAACTCAGAACTGACAAAAAGGAAATACCTGTAAAAGCAGAGCCTGCAGGACTCCCTGAGGCAAGTGGCACTGAATCTGGTACGACTGTAGTGTTCAGGGGTACCAAACACTGCTAGAACAGCTGGAATTTTGACAGGTAACAGAACTTTCCCTGAAACCTAAACCTATACTTTCAGAATTAAAACTGATCTCTATCATCTGTGCAGTCGAGAAGACTGGTTTTTCCCTCACAGCAGAATAAGGTAGATCTTCCACCTTATTCTGCAGCGTCAAGGAAGACATAGATCCCGAGCTGCATGTCCCACTGTGTATTTATGTCCCCCAGGTTTGGCTCCACCTGGCACTTGTGATGTTTTTAAGTGACCGCTGAAAGTGTCAGCTCAAACCACCAGAGCCTCGTATGAAAACCCAACCAACCCGTGAGCACAGCAGGGGGTAATCAGCAGATGTCACAAAACCAGACAGTGATTGTATAGAACATTACGCTCCATCGAAAGGTTTGAACATCACAAAATTATGAATGAAAATCAGTTATGGAAAATCCATGGTTTGTGGTTTAAAAGCTAGGCAGAAGTTTTCTTAGGGAGGGGCAAGCGATTTCGGAAGCGCCCTTCCACAGCACAACGTGCTGAAACTGCCACCCTTCCCTCCTCTGGTTCCAGAGCTGACACGGACATTCGACAGTTTATCACATCGTTCCCTCACCTAGAATGGCTTCCCGAAGGCTTCATTCTAATCGTGTGCCTTTTAAAGGCAGCAGGAAAGGTGCTGGTGTATCAGGCATCCTGGCAGGATGACCTTTCTCCTTTTAGCATTCACAGAACTCTGACCAAGAAATGCCAGCCAGCTTATTCGTGTATTAATTTTTTTTCCTCCAAAATGTTGCATTCTTGCTCTCTGGAGAGTGCTTCTAATGCAGCCTTTCCTGATCCCCCCACAAAAGCTGTCCTAGTGCACTGATTTTCCACCCGTAGAACCAAGGGGAGCTCACAGACTGCATCAATTAGTGAAAAATTATCCCCCAAAAAGCAAGGAAATACATATTCCACAAAAACCTATCTGGGTGCAGTTTCGATGGAGGAACACATGGTCATTAGAAGGTGGTCAGGGGTCCATGAGTGAGCAAATACCCTAACCTGGCATTGCCTCTCGCAAACCCCCAGCCTCTGCAGGAGCACAGCCGGGCCAGGTCTGCTTGGCCGCATCCTCAAACGTCACTGCTCGCTCATCCAGGAACACATGTCACGAGAAACAGGGATTTGACCAAACCCGACAGAGGTGGCTGCTAGCCAAGACAGGGACAGGACCACTCAGCTGGCCTCAGGTTGCCTCCTTCTCTGGTTTTAAAAAACAAAATCCAATTATTTCTCTTTTCTTCTGAGCATTTCTCCTTGTGGAAAAGACACTGATCCCTGCAGTAAAGTCACAGGGTTGCGCTGGGGCTGAATGCAGTCCTTCATGAATTCCTGAAGTCCCTTCATTTCTTCACAACCCCCCCGTTCTGCTGGGGGTGTGCCTTTCCTCTGGCAGGATTTCCTTTCATCTGCACCAATTTAAATGCTCAGACTTCTAGACGTAAGGAAAGGAAACAAAAAAAAAGCTTCTTGCATGACTCAATTATAGGAAGTTTGTTTTTCTTTGTCTCGTTAGGCTTCCTGCTGCCTGTGCGGTATTTGTTTCACTCAGCTTTAATACAAATACTTTTGTTTCAAGAAATAAAAATCTGCAGAAATTTTGGATAAGACCCCCTGGTTTACGTAACCCGGCTTAGGTGAGACACTGGCTTCAACCCGAGACTCAGAAAAGCCTTTCTCTCTGCCGGCACGAGGGGCTTTTTTACCTTTGTTACACATGGGGAAGCAAGTCATGGTTGTGTTGGCATCTCTGCCCTGCTGTTAGCACAGGTGGAGCAGGCAATAAGAGGTCAGACTGGTCACCTGTGTGTGCAATCAAGTCTTAGGTCACAGAACTCTTTAGTTGAGCATGTAAGAAGCAGTTTGTTCTCTCAGTTTTTATCCTGGTGCCCACCTCGGAAGGAGCCAGGGCAGTATTGCACACGTTTGCCCATGCTGGGATTTCCATGTTGCAAGAGGAAAATCCCCAGTCTTTACACGCTGGGACCAAACCACGCTGTCCCCCATAGCTGGGGGAGGTGGGGTCAGCACCAGAAATAAAGCTGATTAAATTAATTTTTTTTTGCATTTGGAATCAGCCCTTCCACTTTTTGTAACTGGTTCTCTTGTCTTTCTGTACACAGAAGGCATTTATGCGTTCATTTATACATCACTTGTCACCCCAGTACGTAAGTCGCTGTGGTGAGATACACCCACAGAGAAATGGGGTAAGAATTCTGATTTCCCCCCTCCATGCCCCAAAAAACCCCCAATTTCATGACATAGAGGAAAGCTGTCTCTGCCTGTAGCCTTGCTGTTTGCTTAACCTTCATACCATAAGCAGAGTGAAGAAATTTGATTGCTGGTGAGCCCTCTAAGGATGTAGATCTAACACACCACTGGAAGAAGGTTTTGAGATTCAGCAGCTGATTTTTCCTGCTTCCTCAAGATTGCTGACACCAGCAGAAAAGCCGTGAAAACACGTAACCGGTGAGATGTGGCACCACTTCATTCCCCATCGAAATGATAGGCCAGGTGTGGTGTGCAGGAAAAACAGGCCCTTGGAGCAGGGTAATGTTGCAGTGGAGCACTACACAGCTGGTTTTCTCCTTCTGAAGCAGGTTTCTAACCATAAAACCGTTAAGAAAACACGGCATCGTTCAGTAAGTAGAGAAGAGAACCTTTTGCAGCGCCGGCACCAAAAAATCTTTAGTCTTATTTATACTGGGCCAGGCTGATCCTAAAGTAACTGATGTAAATGGGGAGCAGCAACATGGAATTATTCTGGATTTGCACTGGAATAAGTGAGATCACAATCTGGCCTAAACTACTAATGGGAACTATAACCCCAACCGCACACGGGGACGGTTACACCGTGGAGTCCTTCATTACACTTTATGGACACTGACTCCACGGCAAACTGGCCAGCACCCAGAGAAAACCAGATGGAGTGAAATTTGGCCCATTAAACCTTGCCATAAATATATTCCTTGCCTGGTAAGCGTTATTGGGCACAAACTAGAGATGGAAAGATTAGAAGGAAACCACATCATCTCCTGCTCAATGCAAGGTTGTTCCCCCTGCTCCGCGTTTCAAAGCTTTTGTTCATTTGGGGTTTTTAATGACTCCAGTGAAAGGGCTTCCACCGCTGACCTTGGAAAGCTGTGTTAGAATCCAACCAGACCTCCAGTCTGGGTTTATGTCTTCTGAACTCAAAGGCATAATGTAACAGTTTAATCGCTTCGTGTTTGGAAAATAAAGCCGGGGTGCGCAGCCAGTGGTTGGCCTGTAATAAGTCCAATGTTTATGTTAATAGGAAACAGCCATGTATTAATGTTCAACAGCGAAATATTAGGAAGAATAATGTCTCCTGACTTACAGAAATCTCCCGAGAGACGACAGGGAGTGTAATATGTTGATCCCAACTGACAGCCTAAGACTCTCAGGCTGCCTTTTATCACTCAGATGTGTTTACTTGACGATACTTGCATTACCAGCCCAGGTATCCTCATGGAAACTCAAAGAAAACCTCTGTCTGCTCTGCAGCAGACAAACTAAACTGGACTGTATCATCAGTGTGGCGGAAAATAATAAGGAGCATATTGCAATGGCCTTTACTCTTGGCTGGGAAATGAGTGGTTTCTGATAATTACCTATCTGAAAGGGAATAATAGCAGATGAGGTTCAGAGACAGGCCACAATAACATCAGGCAACCTGAAAAAATAGTATACGGGAGAGGGAAATGCCTGCTTGAAGAACACATCATGAGCTGTCAAGAGCAAGCCCCTAAATGGATTAAAAAAGTAATGATGGGCTAATTAGATGAGCTGCAGTAACAATAGAGAGGATTGTTGCTTCCCCCCCACACACACCCAGCGGAGTACAAACTCATCTGCTTCTGAGACTAAGCAAACCAAGCTTCTAAGAGCTCAAACCGAAGTAGGCAAGAGAAAAAATGTCTCATGTGGACAGGCTATAGAGGGAATTTGGCACTTTCTTTTACAAAGAAGCTGGAATTTGCCCGTGTAGAACCCAGAGGACAGACAAGCTGCTCTAATGCAATGCAATTCCTGCGTCATTTTGTGAAGGACATTCCTCTTCTCACTGTTAGCAGAACAGAGCCTGTCCTCCACAGTTCAAGTGTGAAGATTCTATCAATCAGTAGCCAACAGTAACTCACATACCCCAGGACTTTCTTTATATGCCCCAAACCTGAAAACAACATCCCAAACTCTACCCCGGTCAGATCTGTACACCACCTGAAGTCACACAGATCTTGCAAGATTGGGGCAGAATTTCTGCTCCCTGTGTCTACACAATAACATTGACAACGGGTGGCATTTTAATACAGATCCAGGCTGATTTGGCTTTGTAAAAGATGTTTCAAATGTGGCAGAGCCTAGAACAGAACTCGGATACACTGATTTACAAGTCACATCCTCTTTGGCAGCCTATCGGCCAGCTGTTGATGGTCACAAATTTCAAGATAGAGTCTTAACTTCAAGTGCCTTTTGAAGCCAAGGAGACAGTGAGATACCAGTTTTTTACTCAGACTCAGCGGATTCAGCTAACATAAAGGAGTAAGAGTACACCAAAGCTGCTAAAAACAGCAGCTTCTTATAGCATATAAGCTCTGATTTGTTTAGTGCTTAAAGACTCCTCATTCCATGAGGCAGTTGTTACTTCTGTATTTACTGCACAGAAACCCAAAAATCAAACAGAATCAAAGAAAACTCCATTTGCCAAACAATAATTTTGTTCCCAACTCTTTGCAAATCAACACCACGTCTGCATTCATTTCACTATTTTATTTCCTCGAAAATAGATTGACAAGGGCTAGGTTGAGTTTTCAAAACTTACAACCCACTCAGACTCTTGTAAACATTTTATATTATTTTTTTTTTTTTGCTTTGCAAAGCATCTATTATAAATTATTGTAAACAGTGATTTCCTGTAAGAAATTTATGTAAACTCAAAGAGAAATGGATACAAACGAATCGTGTTCCCCTTCTTTACCCAACCTGCCCAGTCCCTTGGTGAGGTCTCCCTGCGCAGCTCTAGTTATGAGAAGTCATGTGCCGGGATAAATGGTGGCGTTCTCGGAAGTACTCGTGACAAATGGGACACGTCAGCTTCTCCTCTCGCCTCCTCTTGCACTGGGACTCGGCCGAGGAGTACTCCTTTTTGTGATGTGACCGCATGTGGAAAACCAAATCCGACGTCATGCGGAAGGACAGGTTGCACTTGGCACACCAGTTCTGGGCAGCCACTCCAAAGGAGGTGAAGGTGGGGGGAAGAAGAGTCAAGGAAGAGGAAGAGGAGGAGGAGGAGGAAGAAGAAGTGGTGGTTGTGTTTTGTAACTGCCCTCCTGCCTGTTTGGGCCACGCTTCTGAGGTATATGGGAAGACGTTGCTCCGAGTGATGCTTGTCTGCAGCATCTGAGCGTTACACAAATCACTGACAAAGAACTTGGAGCTGAGGAGAGCGCTGCAGCACATGATGTCTGTGGTGGCAATGAAGCCCGACAGCTCCCCCAGGCTCTTTGCTGACTCACTCATGGGATGAGAAGAATTTATTGCAGCTCTTTCTGCTAGACACTTACTGGGCTTGCTGAAAGCGCTCTTCTGCTCTCCTCGTGCTCTGGTGGGCCACACAAAGGAGAAGGCGCTACCGGAGGAGTTCAGCAACGCTTCCTTTGATACCTGCTCTTTACCAAGGGGGGCCGTGCCATCCTCCTGTTCCTGCTCCTTTGGTCTCTCGTTCCTCAGCTTCTCCTTCATCCTCCTGACCTCGGTGAAAGCGCTCTGCTTCTGCTCCAAAGCGTCCTTCTGAGCTGACGGCCTCCCTGAACTAAGCTTCCAGAAAGAACCAGCCAAGGCATGCTCTCCCCCAGCCTCTTCCTTGCCCCCACAGTTACGTTCCTCACTCAGATTATTAGTTTTCTCCAACAACACTGTTTTCCTGCTTCTGTTGTTCTCAGCCTCTTCGGCTTTTGCTCTCTTTTCTCCTGGGAGACCGTGGGCATCATCTTTACAAGCTGCCATTTTGACCTCTAGATCCCTTGCCAGGCTGTGGAAATTCGTGCTCTGCTCAGATAAGTTGCTCTTTTCAGTCTTAGGGTCCTGGACGTTCCTCCCTAGCAGGGCGCTCTTCTCCGGGACACACAGGAAGCGGACGTGGGAGAGATAGGAATGCTCGCATTTAAAGACTCGGTTACATTCTTGGCACCTCAGCTCTGCAGAAACAGACAACAGACAAATGAGTTTTGCAAAGGTACCATCGTGGGCAGATCCTGACCCTGTCGTTGGCACAAATAAAAAAAAATCCTAAGTATTTCTTGTGTCAAGATCACACAGGCTAAAGCCAGCGCAGAACCAGGCCTCTTGCTGCGACAGAAAATGGTTCACCCATATTTGCCTCCAGGTGCTACCTGTGGAAAGTATTCTGTTTAGACTCTCCAGCCAAGTTTGCATTACGTAAAATGGCCAGTACACAATGATCTGGATTAAAACATATGGACTTTTATAACCATTTGAAGTTTAAACCCAGATTTAGGCCTACATTTCCAAAGTCAGTTCCTGGCTTTAATACAGGCTGAATCATAGAATGGTTTGGGTTGGAAGGGTCCTTAAAGATCATCCAGTTCCAACTCCCCTGCCCTGGGCAGGGACATCTCCCGCCAGACCAGGTTGCTCCAAGCCCCATCCAGCCTGGCCTTGAACCCCTCCAGGGATAGGGCAGCCACAGCTTCTCTGGGCAACCTGGGCCAGGCTCTCACTACCCTCACAGGAAAGAATTTCTTTTCAGTATCTCAACTAAATCTCTCCTTTTTCAGCTTAAAATCATTACCCCTTTTCCTACGGCTCCACTCCTTGATCCAGAGTCCCTCCCCATCTCTCCTGGAGCCCCCTTCAGATACTGGAAGGCTGTTATAAGGCCTCCCCGGAGCCCCCCCTGCTCCAGGTGGGGTCTCACCAGAGCAGAGTAGAGCAAATGTTAAATTCTGTATACCCAAGTAATGTGGTTTAGACCTGAAGTCAAAGATTTTGGCACCAGCCTCTCTATTCTGCATAAGATTCTCTGGAAGTTAAATACCTTTCACTAATCATAGAATCATAGAATCATCTGCTGATAGTGCCTGAAGCCCTTATTCCTGCTCATTCAGCAAACTGCGACATGCCTCAAGGCACAGCTGCCCGTGGCGCAGAAAATAACATCTGGTTTGGGTGGAACATTATTCCTGCTGTTTTGAAGTCTTGAGTCTAGATATAGACTTGTGCAGATAACAGAACTGCCTGGGAAATGCACAGGGCTGAGAGTGTGTGTCTACAGAGAAGCTAACAGAATATGCTGAAAAGAGTTAAAACAATATAGTGGGTTCCTGCTCTGATTGTGTCTATGTTAATTTAATATTAATTTACAGGCAAGTACATTATTATATAAATTTACCAACTCAAACTCCTACCAGCCTTTCCTAACGAAGCTGTATCAGCTGTGCTTAAATCAACCAAAGGGAATGCAGAAAGGGATTTTTTTCCAGTCTAACTTGGTCAAAGTCTGGAGTAAATGACAGCTGGAGTCAACATTGGCATGGACCTGACACTCATTTGCTTGGTCTCTCCATAACCCAGATTATTTTCTTTTTCAACAATTTCCAACTCCATTTCTTTTAGAGCAATGAATCTCTAGCAATATCTCAGAATGAAAATCCCTCCCTTTTCCTTGCTCCCACGCTGCACAGGCAGACTGTGCTCTGTGCAGTACTGCAGGCGTTGTTATGTATTTTTTCCAGCTCTGCTCATTTACAAGATTAAAGCCAAACACTAGCCTATCCCTGACTCCTCAATGAGCTAAAAGAAAACATTTTGTTTTGAGATTCCAATGTAGTCAGGTGCACAGACATCCATTATACAGCATTAATCTCTAGCACACCATCCTCTGCTGGAAAGGAGCGATGAAAATGACATCGAGAACTGTAAACTTGTTCTTGCTCTGTGCCTCCAGCTCAATCCCCAAAGCAGAAGGTCTTCTCTTTTAGCTGATCAGCTAAAAGACAGGTTTAGGTGGGTTTTATTTCCTATATTCCAAGATCATCGCATACTAAAGAAATTGCAGATTCACATATTTCCTTAGCAACCCCTGAGTCAATAATTTAGTACTCACCGTTCTGGGGACTCTGAGCTTTGATCTCATCGAAACCCAAGAGGCTGGAAAGCTCCTCGTCGTACCAGACGAGCAGCTCCTCATTTTTGTTGATTCTCCTGGTAGAGCGATAGTATAACTGGCTGTTTTCTAAGTAAGCTTCCAAGTTCTGCTCCTTGCTGTTGGCAGCCGCTTGTACCAGCCTCATCCACGGCAGTCCTGTGGGGCTGTGCACCGACGTAACATCGACCTGTGAGGCAGGACACCAAAAAAAAAAAGGGAAGTTTCAGGTCTTGGGACCCAAAAGAGATTTCCATCAAGTTCAAGACCAAAGCCTGCTCTCTGTCTCACACGGAGCAGGGGGGCTGTGGCCTGGGGGGTACGAGATGTGAGGACCCCTGGACCAGCGCGGTGTGAGCCAGGAAATAAACACACACTCTGGGCAGCTGCATGTGGAGTTTTTCACTGACATAAGAGGATATGGATCAGGAGGCATAAGAATAATCTCATTTTTTTGATTCAACACTCCAAGGAGACAATATCTGCATATCTAACTGTTTGGCTAGATTATGTAAAAATTAGATTTTAAGGAATGCAACTAAGAAGCACTTACGTGCTTTCTTTCCTTCTCCAGAAATAAACCAATATATTCCTATCCCTGCCTTTGATAAATCGGTTAAATTAATTTCAAGTTATCTAAACAGATAAAAACTCATCAAATGAATATTTTTCATTAAATTATTTCTGAGAGTAGTGAGGGGTTGGTGTTTCAGTATGTGTGCATTCAGAAATACCAAACAGATTAAATTAAAAGACATTGCTTAGGTTGCAAGGTCAGGCACCCAGAAGTTAAAAATATAATATTAATTCTACTGCCCAAATTAAATTTCCCTTCTGTGTGGGTATTACAGCATCATCCTCAGTCACTCCTTTCTCCACAGGACTCCTAAGTCATTTAGTCACAGGTTGACCATGCTTTGGAAATATTATAACTATAAACCACTTGGCTTCGTCTTCCTCATTCTGTGTGTGGCTCCCGTCTTAGTTACTTTATTACATTTGCTCTGAATAGGGAATGATTTATTTCTTTCTAGGTTTTCCTTTGGTGTTTACCACAGCAAATCTATGTCCTCGGCAGCATCTGAAAGATGGGGAAGATTTTAATCGCTTGGAGGCTGAAACAGAGGGCGACCAAGGGCAATGTTTACACGCATAAAAAGCCTCAACTAATTTTTGAAGCACTAAGTCATTGTTTAGAAAGGAAGAAGTTTGGAAATGACAAATGTCTAATGACAAGTGTGATCTAAATCTCACCCCGAGCAATGTATAGCTCTTTGTTTTCCACTAATTGCAGGGCGGCCAGTCACTGGTATTCGGTATCAGAAACGGTATTTTGGTTATTTCTCTGTTTTTAACTCTCTCTGACTACTACCTACCATGAAAAGCATGATCACGTTGGTAGCTTGAATGCAAGAATGAAACATTAAGGATAACAGTTAATTAGAATAAGGGAGGAAAATAAATAAGCATGCCCTGTAACTGCTTCTCGCTAAACGCCATGGTAATTAGCAATGATTGAGAAATAGAAAAGTCTGACAGCAACACAAGCACACCCACCCACACGCGGGGGTCGTTACTAATAGCTGTGACAGAGGCTGTCATTTATTACTTTCTGTGCCTCAGAAACACCGAGCATCCCCCCGGCCCTCTAAGCAAAGTCAAAGGGAACGCGGCTCCTCCGGGAACCGGGACTCCAGGGGAAGAGCTGAGGGAGCCTGAAGAAGCTGACGAAGGGAGGAGGGAAGGACAGGGCTGTGGAGAACAGGAACCCCAGCTGCAAAGAATCCACCTTGCCAAATTATTCCTGTCTATACTCTAGTCATACCATAGCCAACAAATCAAAACACATTTCTTTTTTGCACCTTGGTGCTATGATAAAAACATGGAATCGTGATTGAATTGTTAATTAATTGTCCAGGCGTAGAAGCTTAACAATAGTTCCTGACTTCTGGAAGGTTTACTCTTATTTATGAGTAGCTAAGAGGATATGGGGCCACCGATTGCAACCGAAACAGCTACTTGCAGGGAATTTGATGTATTTACTGCCCAAAGACAGGGATCGGAGCCAAGCCAGGCATCCAGTTTCACGGCAGCACAACAATCACTGAGCTCAAATGTAGAAAACACTAAAGCCATCCCTATGGAGGGCTCTTCCAGCCTAGAAACTCTTTGAGGCTCTTTCTTGAGTCGACTGTCATTTCTCCCAGGGGAAACACAGCAATATTCCACAATTAAAGCCTCGTTTCAGGAGAGATCTTTCTCCAAAGAGCTTGTAGTCCTCCTGGAGAACTAATAACACAGTCCAAGCAAGCAAACTGGTGCCAGAGACTCAAACAAATAGTCAGAAACCCCCTGAAGCCTCTTCTTCTCTTTCTTAATTTTTTTAAAGCAAAAGTGGTAAACGGGTGCCTCCCAACAGCTGCATCTTCCATATTACATGACCTCCTTGGGATTGCTCTCCTCCAGAGCATAGAAACCTCAGGAGAACCTAAGATCTCTCCTAGAACCATCCATGCCATAGCACGTGGGAAATTCGCTTGCCTCACATTGTAAGACACAACCTCCCCGTCCCCATCTCGACCAATGGTGACCAAAATGCACTCCAAGACCCGGAAAGCCCAGGTAAGAGGCCACCCTGAGAAATATGCATTGTCCAGATGAAAATGTTAGGATAAACAGTGGCTAAGGAACAAAAATAAATAAATAAATAAATTGGGAATTAGAGCTGGAGAGTTAAAACTCCATCACAGTCCTGGGGTTTCTGACTTTCCTTACAAGACGTTTCCTTTTGTTTCACAGCCAGATCCATGTGGCTTCTCTACAGTGACTGAAAAGTGCAGCCCTGACACAGACAGACATATCTAAGGTAACTTTAGGAGGTCCATGTACTAACAAACAGTAGTAAGTTGTGGCCGCCTGAAGGTTGTGTGGACTCATTGCCTGACTGACATCTTCTACAGTTCATACTGTAGATCGCTGCCACTGTGAGTTTACTTTTATGGATAACTGAGAAAATTGGGTTAATGCTGCTCAGATCTGTCAATAAATGCTGCGGATGTACCACCTGCATGAACCAGTGCAAGGCCACAGTCGTCCCTCTCTGCTCCCTCAAGGCTGTCACACCTGCCTTCTTTATCCTTTGTAATGATAAAACCTGAGTGGTGAGAAACTATTTCTCCCTCTTTCCTCCAGTTCCCTCTCAGTGCTGAAGCAGGTCATAGCACCATAGAATCACAGAATGGTTTGGGTTGGAAGGGACATTAAAGATCATCCAGTTCCCACCCCCTGCCCTGGGCAGGGACACCTCCCACCAGACCAGGTTGCTCCAAGCCCCATCCAGCCTGGCCTTGAACCCCTCCAGGGATGGGGCAGCCACAGCTTCTCTGGGCAGGTCATCAATCATCAGCATAGAAGTGGGACTTGGTGTTTTTCCTGCAAAGGAAATTTTCGCTGAGGTCCCTCCAGTCCACGGCTCATCAATCAGAAGCACACTGGCTGCTTCTCCACTTTGAAGGAGTCGTCAGTTGGGCTGAACAAACCAAAACTCTACCTCCGGGCAAAGTTACCTTCTCAGGGATGGCACAACCCGTTTTGAGATGCCTCACCTGAAATGCCGCTTTCTCCTACCTTAAATACATAGTGGATGTTCCGTCTGTCAGAACACTTGAGAGCAATAAAAGCTACAGTGTCCAGCAGGGTGTTCTGGAGCATGCATGGTCCAAAAACGACTTCTTTGGGAATGTCTTGGGTGGTATGAACAGTAGCCAGTGTGTCGGGAAAATGGTGATGCAAAAGTTTGTTGTCACTTGTCCAAAGGAATTTAGGCAAAGATGTAAGTTCCATCATAAACCTGTAAAATAAAGAAGAAATCACATTTGGAACAGAGATGGAAACAGAAAAGGGCATCACCACTTATGATATAAGATAAGCAAAGCAGTAAGCAAAATTTTCAGAGACTGGAACTCGGAATATCCCTGTTCAGCATATTCTCAGATATCCTTCTTGTTTAATATTAGTAGTTTGTAGAAGTGTGAAGAAAGGTAGAGCGGAAGAAAAACCAAATAAAAAAAAAAAACCAGAAAGCACTTTTTGCAATGGCATTTTGTAAAAGCTGTGCTTTTTGATTTGGGAACGCAACGTGAGTCTCATTTCGGGTTAAGCCAGTACAAAAGCAGGAATAACCTGAGCCCCGAGTCTATCCAGCCTGAATGCACAGAATCTGGGGAGACTGACAAAAAGATTGTTTTCTTCCCGTCTTAAAACAGACGTGAGATCTTATCTGCTGTTGTTGGGAAAATCCAATCAGATCATGACTCTTTGCATGGGGATACTCTCAGCATAATGTTAGCAGAGACTGCTCTCTTTAGAGGGTGAATTGTCCTGCCCTGAACGTAGGATACTACACTTTTCAGATCAGAGGCAGTTTCTGCAGTTTGAGCCATGATCTGAGAACTCTGTACACAGCGAGGAGGCAGGTTTGGATTATTTGTCATTCTGAGCTTCTCTAGGTTTTTAATAAAGATATTGCCATCTCCAGCTCCCAGCTGCAGGTCATGGAAAAAACCCTCGTTTACGCCATCACGAGCTGGATCAGGTCCATTAGGCAGAGAAAATTAAAGAGAACAGCAACAAGCCCTGAAGAGGCCTTAGCCTAATAAATACGGAGATGGAAGGGCTGAAGATCCAGTCTAATCTTTCTCACTCTCTGCCAGCAGAATTGATTTGTTACTCCCTGACTCATGACTTAAACTGAAGTGATATAAAGCGCTCAGGAGAGCTGCATCAATTTAACTAAATCAGTTTATAAATCAGTATAGTTAATTCAGTATAATTTCTTCCTGGTAGGCAAGGTCTAAGGCCCTGCCCTGAAAATATTAAAATACATGGTTACATAGGCAGTGAGTAGTAAACACCTGAGGGATGGAGGCCTAAACCAGAGAACCGAGGCAAAAAGTGGGATGTAAAAGGTAAAAGAAAGATTGGATACCAGAGATTAGTTGCTAAGAAAAGGATAGAGTGGGTTTCTGCTGTCTGTTGATGATGAGTTTCATCGTCTGGTTTCCCAATAACCTCCTGAAGTTACTACTGGTACGAGCACAGAATGATGGGATCTACATGTACATTTGAACAATATATACAATCTACCTAAAGAAACACAACATATTCATACCTATTTCTGTTTCCATGTAAACTATACCCATTTTTTAATAAATGGAAACAGCCAAGGCCTATTTATTTTACATAATACCAAAAATAAAAGTTCCAAACCAATCAGGTTGCCCAGAGAAGCTGTGGCTGCCCCATCCCTGGAGGGGTTCAAGGCCAGGCTGGATGGGGCTTGGAGCAACCTGGTCTGGTGGGAGGTGTCCCTGCCCAGGGCAGGGGGTGGGAACTGGATGATCTTTAAGGTCCCTTCCAACCCAAACCATTCTATGACTCTATGAATCAGAAATTAAATTTGAGATCTAAAATGCTTAAAATTCTCTCCAAACAAGAAAAAGTTTAGAAATAAATTATAACCTGAACCGGTTTTCTTTTCTAAAGAATTCACATTCAGGAAGTTCCTAGTTCTTCTGACATTATTTCACGTATCCACTTGCCTAGAAGGCTACTCCTCTTACTAAGATTCCCCTTTCTGTGAAATTAATCTGACTTTCTCCATGTAAACGAAGGGAGTGCTGTGCCGTGGCACACTGCGGCCGTTCTGGAGGAAACAGAAACCCAGGGCCCTTGAAGCTGAGTTTTCCACGGGGAAGGATGCTGGATCTCAGCACACACGCTTCTCCTGGGAAGGGCAGGGGTGCTACCTGTGTGTGGTCGGGCTCTTCCTCCAGAAATCCCAGCCCAAGCACAGACACAAGCATCTGAAGAAGTCACACTCCCTGAAACTTTTCTCTATTTCAGCAGTTTTTCAAAGAGATACCGTAAACCCAACCCTAACAAGAATCATTTCTCCAGTGCCTGAAAATGTGCGGATACCAAGAAAAAGTGTGAGAATTCCGTGTGACAGCACCACCTAGTGATTTCTGCCATAATATATGTCCCAAAGAAGGATTCCCAAAGGGGCGGGAGACGCTGTTGCCCCAGTCTGGATTTGTTACCTGCAAGACAGAGCTGCAACCATCAGCTCTCTGTGCTGCCTGCTCCCCTGCCCCAAATCTGGAGCACAGAAGGGCTTCCACATGCCCAAAGGGAAGGGCAGGGAATAATCAGTGCCCTGGATATAGAGGTCTCTGCCCGTACGCACTGTCCCACCAGCCTGCAGGCTCATCCCCCCTTCTAGGGAGGGGAAGGGAAGCCGTGGCTCCTCCTTAGAAGCACTGATCCATGGAAAAGACCATGGGGTAAATAAATCAATATTTATTCTCCAGCGAATAAACCAATATGTGCACATCTTCGGTTCCAGTGAATTCACCTAGAAATTAGGAGGGTAATAAGGAATATCACGTACTTTCTAACAGATCTTTCCCCTCCTCAAACTCAAGTGTCCCTCAAACTCAATATGCCATTACGGTTTGCTGGTTGCTAAGTGACTTCTGAATTAGTCAAAGACCTCTGATGGGCAAAAAAAGCCCCCCAAGCCTACAGGTATAAATGCCAAAGTCTCAAAGTGCGGCCTTGGCAGCTGTGGTCACATTCAGGTCTTACCTGGAAGGATTAACTTTGTGAGAATTTATGAAAAGGACACTCTGTATATACACAGCAAGGGTCAGCCTTGGGCCAAAAGCTTCCGGCATGGGCAGAGCCATCTCTTCGAATAATTTGCCGAATGCACCATCTAGTGTAACATCTCAGTATAACACAGTGTCCCATGGCAAAGGGACAGCAGGACATCCCCCGAGTCCCTGGTGGGTTTAGCCTCTTCATCTCCACAGCTTCCGGGCGCCCCATGGGGCATCAGTCACTTCCCTCATGAGTGGGTCATTCTCTTTCACCAGTCTCTGCTCAAACAGGAGGTTAGGGGCCTCCAAAGGTATGGGGTTTTATAGGGTTTGGTCAGGGTGATGTCAGGGAGGGAGAATAGTTTAAATTTACAGCACTGTCTTTTTGAAACAGAGAAGGCGGGGGTCGGTCTCTTCTCCCAAGGAACAGGCCATGGGACAAGAGGAAACGGCCTCAAGTTGCCCCAGGGGAGGTTGAGATTGGAGATTAGGAAATATTTCTACACTGAAGGGATTATTAAGCCTTGGAATGGGCTGCCCAGGGAAGTGGTGGAGTCACCATCCCTGGAGGTATTTAAAAGACGGGTAGACATAGTGCTTGGAGACATGGTTTGGTGATGGTTTTTATCCGAGTTAGGTTGATGGTTGGACTCGATGATCTTAAAGGTCCGTTCCAACCCAGACGATTCTATGATTCTAAATTCGCCACATCTGACTAATTCACTCCTTTTCTGCTCTACAGCAGAGTTTACAGAGCTCTGTCCTAAGCCTCTGTGTGAAGGTCAGATCTCCAGCTCCTCACCACGCAGGCAGGGACCCGCTCGCCTCCGACGGCTGGCACTGGGGGAGCCCTCACCTCCCCAAGACACGGCCCCCTCACCCAACACAGCCCTGCTGCTCTGCCTCGACTTCTGCATAAGCAGTTCCTATCCCTCCGGGCTCACACACCCCCCTCCAAATGTCTCCGAAAGGGTGAAATAAATTAATATTTATAGTGCTTTAGTGGCAGATCAGGGTCGGATGACCTGTTAGAGATGGGTGCTCTCCATATTCTATCTGTCACCGATGCAAATTCTTCATATGGATGAGTTTAAGGACTCGCTGCTTGATGGACTCTCCATCCCCCAGAGAGTATCTGATACACATATACCATGTCCCTGAGTGATGGATTTTGCATCTTGATTTCTGAGAAGTGTGACAGATCTGTCAAACACCAAGTACCTATGGGCAGGCACGGACTGCTACAGTCCATGGACCCCACAGAACCGCGGGTGTTCCATCAACAAACCCATGGAAGAGATGGTGCTCACAGCAACTGCTCCCAGCCAGGCCGCTTCCAGAAGCGTCATGCAAATTGCTAATCATCTGATTAGCATCATTTGGTGCATCAGGAAACCATCGTTTTGGTTTCCTGAACGCTCCCCCAAGCTGGGACCCTGCAGGTTCGCTCTTCCCATTTCCCAGTGTTTGCTCATCATCCCATTAACTAACTGGGGTTACAGCTTCTGCCTTCCTGAAGAACCCTTACGTAGCTCCCTCACCTCATGAGAAAAATACGTTTCTAGAGAGGGGAAGGGAGAGAAGGGCAGAGGAACAGTTCTGAGCTGGTTTTCACATCCCTGATTTTCTGCTATGCGGCCTTCAGATGTCACTGCAAGCTCTTCTAAGAAATGTCTGGAACTGCCCAAATGTAGGAAGACCAATTCGACCAAAGACTCCCCTGTCTCCTATTTTCATAGGATTTGGCCCCATTCTCCTTGCCGCAGTGACGTTGCTGAACTGTGGTATCACTTGGAGTTTCTCTTCAGAGAAGCTGCAGCCCTGCTTAATGTTATCATCAAGTCTGCGAATGTGAAGGAAACAAATGAATCCCCTCTGCAAGAGGGGAAACTTTTCAGGCAGAACCTCATTAACTAATTCAGCTCTTCACAATCACAAATGGAAGGGGATAATAAAAATGGTTTCTCTTAAATTAATTTGATTTTTTTAAAAAATCCATAGCTTCTTCCATTTCACCTTCACATTCCATTTTAACTGTGGACTAATTTGCATATAGTGATATCACTTTCGAAGCAATTATCTCAGCTGGAAAAAAAAACCCAACCCAACAGCACAGAAGTTACTCATAAAACCTGAAGAACGTATTTGATCCTGGGAAGCATCACCCCCCAGCCTCCCCTACATCCACCCCAGACCTTCTCCAGAGCAGGGACTAACACGAACAGGACAGCTCCGGTATTTGCCAAGCCAACAAAACTGATGGGACAAAACCAAATAAATAAATAACAATACTAAGCACTGGAACCATCATTTCCTTCACCTTTTAACTTACTCCTCTCCGCTCAGAAGCGTGACAGTGTTCCCCCTGCAGCAGTAACCTGTGACTCCCTGCCAAGGGGCTCCTGTGGCCGCTGCCAAAACCACCTCTGATGTCAAGAGGAGGTTCTGTCGGCCCCAGGAGCCCCCGACCCGCACCTCCTGTCACGCACCATAACCCGCAGGTGTTGAAGGAACTGAGCTGATGCGGGCGCAGCGCTCCTGTCTGCGGCGGTTATTATTCTCCCTTGTTATAAGGGACGGAGGATTCTGAACATGTGAAGGGAATTTAAGGGAGTTCAGAGATGGAAAAGGGAGAAAATCCCCCTCCTTGGGTTTTATACATTTGCTCTCCTTCTGTGCAAGCTTTTCTTCTCCTTTTATTCAATTTTTGAACTGCAAAAAGAGGAGAATTACAACTAAACCTGAAGGAAACTGGCAGTGAATCAGAGAAAAGAATGGAGAACTCTTGTTTTAAAAGATAAAGTAGGTAATTCCAGAACCCACAAAATAAATCCTGAAAGAAACTGCACCCCGTTTCCTAAATCTATTAAATTACAGGCTGAGAAGTTCCTCTTGAAGCATGAAAAGTCTACACACGAGCTGTTTCTTGCTGCAAGACGGAGCTGCTGGGCCTCAGCTTGGGCACGGGTCTGGGTCTGGGAGGTGTTTCCTTTTGGGTGTGAAGTGGTTCCTTCACACCTTCACTGCCGAAAACCCCACGTGGGGGAAGAACGTTGTAGAGGTGTACGAGAGGACAGGCAGCATTCCCAGCCTGTCGGGGATGAACAAAGCCAGCTGTGGGTTTGCTGCCCCCCCAGACAGCCATTATATCCCAAGCAGACCATACAGAAGTCTCGGATTGCCGTGGAAAGGAAGGAGTGGCTGTTGATGTTAAGAAAAACAACTAGACATGTGTCACTTATTTCCAAGTCTCAGGCTTAGCAACGCGTCCATCTTCGAGAAACAGCCCAGAGACAAAGTTCCTTGAATTTCTGAGCTCTGAGCGTGGTCTCTCATCCTCACCTTTTCACCGGTGGCAAATCTGGATCCCAGCAATGACCCAAAGATGGCCCTTCCCTTCCAGCAAGCCGCTTCCCACCTCTGCGTTAAGAACAGCCCAATTAGCGCTGATAAAGTAACTCAGCTCAAGATAACAAAACCTGTGGAGACTGGAAAATTTTTTTCCTGTCCAGGACTACAACTGGGACACTCTGTGAGCACCTCTCTTCTCAGTTCCCCGCAGCCCTGGATGTGCTGCTGCCCTGAACACATTCCCTGTCCTCCTGGGGTGACTCGGTCCCTGCAGCTTGCCCTAAGCATCTGGGAAGAAGCAGAAGGAAACACAACTGTGCCCCGAGGAGGAATTCGCTGACTGTGGAGCTTGAACTGAATCTAAAGAGAATGGAATAAAATCAGGACTCACGCAGCCTGATCCATGAAAATACTTTTCCCTCGGCATTCCAGGCATCCCCAGCTTTCTTTCATCACACCTTCCTGTACAGCAGCAGCACAGCTCTGGCCTGACACCCTAAAAACAGTCAGTAGAAACAGGGAAACTCGCTGCCTGGCATCCCCCGAAAAGATCACGAGGCAGCTCGGAGCGAAGAGCCCGGTGTCTGCTTTGAGCTTCCAGAAACTGGCCCCTTCTGGAGTGTGAGCTCAATCTGGAGGTTTTATTGTGAATCAGGAGACCTCGAAGCTTATGGGGTGCTCACGTATTTGTTGTATCATCGTTATCTTCAGGGAGGAGTACTCCAATTCTTACCCTTTCAATGCTCCGTGGTCTTCAGACCGTCTTTCATCACCTGAAATCCCCAGCACATGCAATCTAAGCTGACAGCTCTTGATGAACCATCATTATATCTTGGCTGGGTACCCAGCCTAGTGAATCATGAAGCTGCCAAATCTTTTTATTATGAACAATCTCTCAAACTTCAGGGGGAATAATGAAGAAGACAGGGCTAAAATCCCTGCTTGGAAATGAGTAAATACCTCAAGCTCCACATTAGCCTCGGGCAACTCTTATGAAATACAGGAGCTATTTGGAAGTGCAGGTTAAAAGAAAAGCTTCAAATTTTTTTCTTATTTCCTCTGAGATTAGGGAAGGCTGAAGTGGGCTCTCTCCTGATGCGTGGTGGCTGCCCCAAAATCATGCAGAGCTGCCCCTCAAAAGCAGATGTGGATTGAATCCCCTCTCCACGACCAGCACAAGGAATGAATTTCCGCTCTTTACCTCAAGCCCAGGAACAAAATCACAGAATCACAGAATGACATGGGGCTGGAAGGGACCTCTGGAGACCATCCAGTGCAACCCCCTGCCACAGCAGGGTCACCCAGAGCAGGTTGCACAAGAACATGTCCAGGTTGGTTTGTAATGTCTCCAGAGAAGGAGACTCCACCACCTCCCTGGGCAGCCTCTTCCAGGGCTCTGCCACCCTCAAAGTGAAGAAGTTCCTCCTCATGTTTAGATGGAACTTCCTATGTTCGAGTTTATGCCCATTTCCTCTTGTCCTGACACTGGGCACCACTGAAAACAGACTGGCCCCATCCTCCTGACACCCACCTGAGACTGATCTAGCTGATGAGAAAATAACTGAGATTTGAACAAGTCCCAGTAGAGACACGTACCCTAGAGCCCCACTGACTTCCAAATGGCAACTCAGCACCAGACTTCCCTGTGTTCTTAGGAAACGTCCACATTGAGCCCCTGTTTCTACCACCACCAGCTTCCACGGCGGGGCAGGGGGTAGGCAGGAGAGGAATGGACTATCCCACACAGCTGGAAATCCCGGTTCATACTGATTTGCTGGGATGTGTGATGCCACAGTAGATCTAGGTGAAGCCTTCTCTGACTTAGCAGACCTTGTAGTGAACTGCAGGGTTTAAACCTGGTAGAACATGAGCGACAGAGTCACCGAGGTCTCTGTTCCACACTTCTCAGTCCCTGAATAGAAGAAATGCAGTGCAGGCACTGGGAGGGCTCTCGGTGTTTCAAGCTGGACAATGAGCAACAGGAGCACCATCCTGACCTAATTAGAAAGGATGAAATATCTTTATTTTCTGCTACCCCAGCGGTTCAGACAGACTGGGTCTAGGAGTTTGGCTCCACGACACACACAATGGCAAGACTCCTTTCCAGCTGGGTGGGCCCCAGAGGCAGAATGAGCACTTCTCTTTGGCACCATGTCTGAGCTGGTGGACCCTGGTGGATGGTACTGGCTTGAACGGGTCATTCATAAGGCAGACAGTCCACCTGTGGGTAAAGAGGAGCTGACGGCAGCTCTGTCGCCTGCTGGCTTTCAAAGACTTAATTTTTGTGTGCAGGGCACTGCACTGAAGGGCCAACCCTTCACTGGACGAGTGTGGTGTCTGATGGAAGCATTACCTTCATCCACCACTTTACTCTTGTGGTTTCAAGGCCTAAGACCTGAAAAACAGGGCTCCTGTAGGGTACAGGGAGCACGTTTTAACTCTCCAGCCGGGTTTGAGGATTATCGGACTATAAATATTACCAATTAATGACACCTAAGGCAGATTTTATGTAGTTTATAAATGGTTAAACTGTAGAGAATCTTCTTTTAGAGAAGAAATGTAGCCATTTTAGCAACCATCCCAAATGCTTTCAAGGACATAGTAGGATAAGAAAGGATGTCCGTGGCCCTGAGAACAGGGTGACCTAAGACAGGGATGCAATAAATACGGACATTGTCTGACAAACAGGTGGTAGCAGGGAGATCGTTAGTTTTAATGAGCAATTAAGCAGTTAGAATGTTTTGCCAACATGAAAAGTGAGCCAGAGGACAGGTGAAGAAGATGAAGATTGAGGAAGAAACGACAAAATGAGGACCACCAGAAAGCACAGCTACGCGTGCCCAAAAGCTTATTATATAATACGTAAATGAATTTTCCAAAATGTAATGAATATACTAATGTTTTCTTGGAATTACATTGAATATGTAAACCTGTTGTGTATAAATTTAATTTGACAAGAGCATCCTGTGCGCACAACAGGAGGAGCGAGCACCCAGCACCGCAATAAAGAATGCCTGCTTTCTGGACTTTAAATGGAGTCTTAGGAAGTTTTATCGGCCGGTTGGCGGTACCGTTAACATCACTGCAGCTGCACAGAACATGCCCTACGCTCTACGGGGGTATTTGGATTCACAACTCACAGCATCTCATCTTCCAGACCTGAGCGGTGCCAGTGGTCACCTCGGAGGCGTGGTGTGGTTTCCGCTCCCGCTGCTCACCGCTCAGCAGTAGACAAAATGTCCCCAAAGTGTCACAGGAGCTTTGAATCTTGAATGTAAAAATGCCTCTACTTTTCTCACACGCGGGAAAACACACAACAAACGTGCATTTGAAAGCAACAAAGTTATTCCATGGGAGAGGGGCCAGAGGAGGAACTATTCATCACGGTGTAGGGAAGTTATTCGCTGCACAGAGGTGTGGAGCCACTTTCAGCAAAATCCTTGGTTTATTCCCCTAAATAGGAGCCCTGACCGCAGCAATTTGTGCTAACACATTTGTTCTCACACAGATTTGTGTATTTGTTCCTTCCCCCCGGGATCTGCCCAGACGAAACCACCGCTCCCTGCCTGTAGCCACAGCAAACGGAGGAACAAGCAACCAACACAACCCAAACACAACCCAACCCAAACCCAACCCAAACACAACCCAAACAACCAAACACAACCCAAACCCAACCCAAACACAACCAAACCCAACCCAAACCCAACCCAAACACAACCAAAGACAAGCCAAACACAACCAGACCAAGCCAAAATCTGTAACATGTGAAAACATTGACCAATCATCTTTCCTCTCTCTTCATATAGTTCACATTCCTGCCTCCTTTTCACAAATTAAATAAATTACACTGATTGCTGTTCCAGATATGTAAGGTATGTCCTTGTCTAACAGTCCTGCTATTTATTTTTCGTAGTTCTCAATTTAAAAAAACGTTCAATCTGTCCAAATGTTTCTTTCTGACAGAAAACTAATATATTGGTGTGTAAGCATATATACATATATATATGTATACACAGATACATACACATACATGCACTCTGCTTTCACAACTATACATATAGTTATACATACACCTAAATAATCTAAATTTTAAATTTGGCAGGTTCATTATCTGTATTTAAAGAGAAATATTTGAAAACTAAGAGCAGTCACTTTCACACGGTTGATACTGGAGATTTCTTCAACAGTGCTAAGTAAAGTTAACTTTTAATAACCTTATTTACATTAATAATAAACTTCCTACATAATGTCAGCTCCAGTAACAGCAAGGAATTGAGCTGCAGGACACTACGTAATGTGAAATTGTGGGGAACAGCATCATTAACAACATTATCAACTTATTTTTCACTACAATGAAGCAGCGAAACCTTTTAATGGGAAGCGAATTTTGTAAATTAAAATAATAAACCTAAAATAACTTGTTTCCCACCAAAGTACTTTGATCCTTGACCTGGCGTTTATCAATAGCATTTGCAAGTAGCACACGGCTGTGCTGCAGGAAAATTCACTGGTTCCCAGCACTACAGACACAGAAATACCCAGAGAACACACCAGGAATCAGCCAACTCATTTCTTCTGCAAAATCCTCCACACAATCTATAATTCTTTGCACAGAAATTATTTTTGTACCTTCTCATCCGGTTATATTACGTTCAGATAATAGAAGCTGAAGTAATATTTTGACTTTACATTAATATTTCTATGGATATAAAGCTATTTTTTTCCCGTAAGATGACATCTCTATAGAGCTCCATAAGGCAGCTCGATTTTGTTTAGAAATACTGGAAGATGCTTAAATACCAAAAAAATTTGCTTCCTCAAAGAGCAGCTCATGCTTCGGTGTAGTTTTACACATTAAAAGAAATAAATGTTAATCTCCCAGCCTTCCTATTGCCTCTCTCTAGTACCAATGATATTTGGTAATAGAAACAAGAGCTGTCAAGCACTACATTTTGCATTTTTAAAAGCCAAAAATAAGGGATAGCTCCTGAGCAATAACTTATTATTACATTCCAAATTTCATGCATGAGTTCAGTTGCTTTTTATTTAAAAACAGCTACACTAAAAATATAAAACTGCTTAAAAATCATGTCTTCCAGCAAGTTTTTATTGGCGTTTCTTCCCATTGGTACCTGTCTGAGCACGGAGAAAAGACATTAAAACGCTTCGATCATTTGTAGCAGGCTGAATTCCTGCAGAAAGAAACCTTTTCATGGGAAGATTTGCAAATGTAAAGATCAGTTAGAGATGGAAATGAAAGACATTTAAAATGTGACAACAACAGCAGCTTCTAACTTACTCAACCAGCAGGAAATTTCTCCTAAGGAACATGGATATCCTTATATTTCGGTTGGACTAGATGATCCGAAAGGTCCCTCCCAACCCAGGCAACTCTATGATTCTATGATTCTGTGTTAGACATAGATAGAGAATAACGATTTGCGGTATTCCGGAGACGGTTCATTAATTCCTTAAAAGCAGTTAGACCCTAATTAAGTACCTAGGACGGCCCCGATGCTCCGCTCACCTCTGGAAGTTGCGGGATGAGGAGAAGGGCACCCGAGCGACAGGGCAGCCGCTGCTCCAGAGCTCTCGGCGAGAGAAGAGGAGCCGGGAGGGAGGGAAAGGGGCGACCACCTTCGGGG
>JAHREE010000533.1:397425-446579 GCA_033628505.1 Tringa tobata | reverse complement strand
CTGCGAGAGGAAACTCTGCATCTTGAGAGAGTTCACCAAAAGGAACTAGATAAACCATTAGTGTTGAGAAGGGTCAGGGTATTCCTGGTAGGGAGAAGGCAGGAAGCCAATCAGAGCAGCTGGTTAAAAGTGAAAATACAGTGGATGCTTTTTTTTTTTGCTTAGAATTCTATCCATGCTGTTGAATATCTGGGAAGAATCCTGGCTCTAATTTCTCATCAGAGAATCCCCAGAAAAACCCAGCCCTATGCACCACAGAGTATCCCCACACGGCCAGGGGATTGCCTCCCTTCGTTGGTGCCTTGCCAGTCTGGAGTTAGATGTGTTCAAGTTTAATTAGCTGGCTAACGATGGGATTGGAGCGTTGGCTCCGTGTGAACTCCTGCCTTTAATCCTGCTCTTCAGCTGGATGACAGGCCCTGTCTCCAAAGTCAGCCTGGGTTGAACCAAAATGACTTTAAATCTGCTTTGCTGTGCTTCCCCGTAGAAAGATGTGATCTCACATCAGTAGGAGGCAAATGGGAGGAAGACAACAAGCCTTCCTCCTCATGCATCTAAGCACCGTGTGTTACTGCAATGACTTTATTGGGGCACGATTTTTTTCCTTTTCAGTTCTGCCAAGCAAAGTCTGCGGGGAATTAATCCTGCAGGCAACAACCATCAGATGGAAAAGATCATCTGCTGGTGAAGTTATTGTTATAATATATATGCTGCCAATTACAAAAAGAAACTCGCTGATTTCTCACAGTTTTTCTCCATCTGAAGCTGACTGCAGCCCTTTAGGTTAACTGAATGGGATGGGCAAGATCAGGGCAGTGGAACTAAGCCTTGGGATGCCCAAGAAGCAGAAAGGGAAAGGCAGCGTGTGTGGGAGGGAGACCTGCCACCGTCCTCCTTGGGATTGACCCTGCCAGAGCCGCATCAGGACTGCCTTGTCCCTGGGGATGCTTAAATGAGCAAATCCCTTGAAGGCAGGAGAACTGGACATGTGCTGGCTGCGGGGGTGGCTGCCCAGACTCTGTATGTCATACTTCTACCAGTCTGTGCAGGCTTAGAGTTTATTTGGAGGTGTCATGGGAGACTTTGGAGTATCACACCAAAGCAGCAGAAATTTTTCCATCGGCAGCTACGTCTCTCCCTCTGCCTGAGGTAAGGCAGCACACAGTGCAGCTGGGTAGCCATCTCCCCGATACGGTCAAGTCGCCTGTGATATCAAAGATCTCATGTTTACTTTTAAACAAGCACAGCTCTTGAGCCCAGCAGGAGTAGTTCTCACCTGCTTTGGTTGCTTCATCTGCTTTGGTTGCCCAGGTGCATGAAGGACTTGTGTCAGTCCCTTCCCAAACTGCCAAGGATGGGTCCTCCTTGGGATCTGATGGATCCTCTTAGGGATTTGACTGCTGGACTGTCAGGCCTTGTGGTGACATCCTTGTGCTTGAGTGTGTAAATAGCTGCCTTTCATCCCTGTCTCCCTGCTAACATCCAGCTGCTGTTTGTAATCATATTGAAACGCACTTGTAGAGCGGAAAGGATGGCTGACCTCTAGTGTCTTCTAATTATAACAGTGCCTGATAGCATCGTTATGATTGTTTATTAGCGGAAGAAATATAAACCCTTTTGAAGTAAGGACTTATGACTGTCATAAATACCTGCTGCTGGCGATGCTTGACACGACAGATCTGAGCTGCAGAGCTGTCTGTATTTTATATTTACGCAATATGAATAAATGTCTTTGATTATCTTTTGACTGTAAGACAGGATGGGAAAGGGGGAGAATGTGAGATAGTCGAAGTCAAAAGTATTTTCTCATTTTTCCTGCTGGGATGTTTGCTAAGAAATTGTTTGGATTTTGAGGGAAAATGAGATGCACAGCCTTGGGAAAATATTTTCTTTTTCCGCAGCACAGACCGTGGCAGCACAAATGTCTCGAGTAAGGCCCTGGTTGATTTTTCTTTTAGAGCAGTGATTATAACTCTTTTATTTTTTTTTTTTTTTGGGGGGGGTTTTTTCTAACTATGTTTTTGCTGCTCCTCATCTTCCTCTTGAACCCTCTTCATGGTATTCCTGTCTCTTGGCCCTGCAAAAATACTGCCTTTCACATCGGTTTTGCTTCGTCCCAAGGGCATCCCTGTCAACAGTAACTTTGGTAAAGGCATCAGTGCGATGCGGCCAGCCTCTCGCTTGTAATCCCTTTTCCAGCTGCCCCTCTTTTTAAACTCAGTAAAGTCTTGCTCCAGAGGTGGATGTCACTGGTGGGGAGCAGGTAGGGAAGACCACAACCTCATCAAGTGGGAAATCAGCTACCCCATCCCACCTCCTTCCCGGTTTTGGGTCTGTGTCCACCTCCCCAACTTCCCGTGAAAAGCCAGTTTTGTGGGAGGTGTTGGGAGGGAAACAGGTTAACATTTCCTGCTTCACTTCAGGGAAGCCAAAAAACCACCAGAACGAAAGGCGTTTCAGGAGCTGCTATTCTGATCTCTGCATATCTTGTTTTTTCATGATAAGCTGGATCTAAAGCAAACAAAGAAGAGAGTTTGGTAAACATATTTTGCGCCCCCCCCGTTTTCCTCCCTGATGATTTCCTTGCCAATGACTTGAACGCATTTAGCACTTGTAAGTTACAAGTATTTTTGGCCTTGGGCTCTCACTGTAGCCCTCTCTCTGCCTCTCTTCCTGCGCCCACGTAGTCCCAACCCAAGAGTGTTAGGATGGAGCTGGAGCTGTGGGAGCTTAACACAGAGGGAGAAGCTGCTTCTCTGGATCCCATGTGATTCTGCGCACTGAAGAGGGGAAGAGAAATGGTTGGAACTCAGGCTGCTGGCAAAGATAGGTGCCTGAACACACATGTTCTGTCACCTAACTTAATTGCATTTGAAAAAACATCTCGTATTAACTGACAAATCACTGCTGAACTCCTCTTTCTGTAAGCAAGAATATCTACCTACCGCAGCCAGACCTCAGGTCATCGTCAGTTGAAGGACCTGGTGCAGGTCAGCTGCCTGCTGAGATTGAGAGGGGCTGCTGTCCGAACAAAAGCATCAGCTTTGTTCCTTAGGTGGCGTTGGTTTCTATGCATATGTATTTAAAAATGGTTGTGTCTATCTGTCTTCCTCCTGTCTGACTATCTTTCCTCCCCCCCCTTTCCCCTTTATAATGTAACCACATCATCCGCATGACACCTTTCATACTCCCCATCTGCCTGTAAGCAATGTTCCTTGTTGCTTTCAAGACATAATCTGTTGGTATTTTGCCTTTTGCATCTTTCTTTGTTGTGGTTATGTCGCAGCCAGGGCTGTGATTTTTCTTACAACCAGGTATAATTGCTTGGAATGTTCCGAAGTGAATTTTTTTCAGCTTCAGACATACCTATGTTATTGGAACCAGGTTTTATTTGTTTGCGTTTTGTCTGATGTTATTCTGCCAGATTTGCCTTTTGGCAGGAAAAAAATACTTGGGAAAACCAATTCTCTTCCCTTCTGCCCCAAGAAAAAAATTATTTATAAAACACAAGGCAAAGCTAATGGGTAGTGGTTATTTGACGTAAAATGTGTACAGTTAACGGGAAGAAAAAGCCATGGCAGCTTGTCATTTGCAGTCTATTTATGCATGTAACTAAATCTGATTTATTTGGGGCTTGAGCCAAGGAAGTAAACCGTAAGATTCCCACTGACCTAGGATTTTTGTTTGTGTGCGCTCAGTGATTGAGAATTTCGTTACCATTGTCTGAGCTTGCAAGCCAAAGGCTGGTGTGAATTGTGGGTTTGTATGAGCTGTGATATCACTGAACCTTTTCATCTCAAAGGCAGAGAAGATGAATCGACTCCTGTGAGTTATCCACAGCTCAAGAGTTGTATCTCCCTGCTCCTGGCTGTCATTTTTGCCTTGTTAAGTGTGACTGGGACGGATTGTCCTGCTTTGCTCCCCGTGTTGTGCTGAAGAGGACCGGGATGCTGAGAGTGGGTCTTCCAGCCCTGATGCTGCTCAGAGCAGCTCTAGAGCTTTACAGGGAGATCTGAAGTTGTTGGATGCAACCTGATCACGGCTTTTGAATTTCACTTTGTGCTCATTTTATTGGCAAAAGTTATAGCAAGAGCTACAGTGCCAGGTGGGCAGGACTCGTGGATTAGATGGATTACTGTAGGAGCAAAGGGCAATGTTTTGAGGCATGACTTAAGCCTGTAATGTCGCTGCAGACTTTGTTAGTAGTTTTATATGAGAAAAGCTAATTATAAAATTCATGGGTTTGGTCATGAAGCCTTTTGGATTCAAGTATTTTGGGTCCTGTGTCCGGGGTGCCAGCCTAGGACTAAAATCTGTTTTCCAGTCACTTCTCTGCATCTTCCCCTCCACGTTCCAGCCCTTGTCTTGTCCATTAACGTTACGAGTACTCTGAAGCAAGGACTGTCTCCGCCAGTGTTTCTAATTGCCTCTGGAGCAGATAATATAAACTAGTCCTTCCTTGCCTGCATGAATCACCCAGTCGAGGTCCCTTCCGTGCTTGCGAGAAGCATTGTTTGGGAGAGGAGGATCCCTGTCACTTCGAATGCTCTGCTGGCTCCGAAGGCAGCAGAGGGGTGGATGAACACGCGCGTGCATGTCTGAAACCACAACAAACTAGATGCCCCAGGGTCTGCTTTTATTGCAGAGCAGTTATTAGCCATGTGCAAGAATTCTGTTGTCTACAGTGTGGTTGTGGCCACAAAGGGCTCTCCAAATAACGACAACAAAGTGCTATGTCTTCTGAGCAATGGACCATATACAGGGCCACCAGTAGCTGGAGGGGACAGAGACTTTCAGCGACCTGAAAACTCAATGGGTGCTGTACTCCCCTGACACCGTGCTCAAACTGAACCCAGCATCAATTATAAATGGCTCTGGTTTTTGCTACAGGATCTCTGGAATTGCTGCTTTCAGCTAATCTGTAAGAGAGGCAAATGTGCAAGGGAGGGGGGGAATGGGACAAGGAGCAGCTCTCCATCTTTGAGGGGTTTCACTTTCTCACTTTTAGCAGGAAGGAAAGGCTTTGGGTCCTGCTGCCTTCTGTACGTACGTGTGGTAATAAAAATGTTTGCTGTTTGGGTAGTGTTGGGGTTTTAGCTTTCACTGTGAAGCTGCAGGTCTGATGTGTATGGCCCTCGGTGGGTCTGTGCTGGCCCCTGAGGCAAGTTTAGCTGTGACTGGGAATCACGTATGGCCTAGGAATGGCACCTTAGAGATGATCCTCCTGGTTTTTATCTGCTGAAGGAACTGGGCTGAGCGTGGTACCTCGTATGCCAGGGTTGTGCCTTTTGGTTTCTCTGGGCTCCAGCTTCCACCTCCTCTGGGAGCCTGAGGGGAAAGAAGAGGAGGCTTTCAGCCCATCTCGCGCTTTCTTGTCTTCACAAACAGCAGTGAAATACCTCAGCTTGAGGTATTGCTCACCATTTCTATACAGACATCGAGCTCCACAGTAAGCGAGCGGGAGCAGGATCAGGCCTTGCCGTCGCATCGCTTCCTTCCAGCCCCAGAAATACTCGCCAACCTCCTCTTCTTTCCCCTCCCATCAAGCGGTAGCAATGTGAAATTTGGGGAAAACAGCAGCAGCAGCTGCTCCTCTGAGCCGCGTCCCGATGAGGCTGGGAGCACATTCTTTCCTATGTTGTGGTTTGCTGACTCTCCTCTTTGTCTCGTGTGTAATGGGAGCAGAGCTCGGGGAGCGTGCTGGCAACAAATGGCTCCTGTGGGTTTTTTTCGCGTCGCTCGGGCCTAATTCCGGCCCCAATTCTGTGGGTATGAACCCGGGGGAAATTCTGCTGTTTCACCCCAGCGGAGCCAGCAGCAGAAACAGGCCCTGAAATACTTTCTGTGGCGCTTGGGCTGCCCACCCCAGCTGTTTATTGCTTTGCATTTGCCTTTGCCATGAGACTCCTGTAGCCTCTGAGGGCTGAAAGCCCACCGCCCTGCTGAGCTCTGACAGGCAGACGAACCGCTTGTGAGCAGTAGGTCTCTATTTCTCGATTCATGGAGGCCTTTGGCCTGTGGGGCTTGGGATTTCACAGAGAAAGTCGGGCTCGCTGGGTGACCTCAGAGGGGAGAGGGCAGGGAGGCAGCCCGGGGCTCGGCTGGGTGGTGGCCATTTGGTGTGATGTGAGGAGCTGAACCAGGCAGCTGGTGACCAAAAGCAGGTCATCTCCAAGGCGTGAGCCAACAAGATGGGTCTGGCTGTAACATAGTCTTTCTCTGCAGACAGCCACAGGGTGCATCCACTGGGACAAACCTCCTCCCTGGCTGCATCGCTTCCCCATGGCGTCCCCCAGTTACTGGTGAGGGTGGATGAGTGTGTGCCCCATGCCCAGTGCTTCTTCTGCATGGTACCAATCTCTTCCACGCCTCGTTACTCTTTCCTCATTGTTCAGAAGTCCTCACAGTTCCTCTGAAATCTTACGGGAGTGTGTCATTTGGTTGCCAAACAGGCCAGGCAAGGAATCTGCTTGTGGTTATTTACTAATGGCACTTTGAGACAACATGGCATGGCATTGTCTAAGGCTAAGATAGCAGAGGTATGCTGAGTAACGGGACTTTGTTTAATTCTAAGGGAAACAACAAAGCCACCAAAACTGCTGTAAAAATTGTTCTGTATGGATGTCCAAGAATAACCTGTGATGTAGAGCATCACTGAAAGACCCTATGCTTTCTCCAGGCTTGGTAACTGTGGAGTTAAAAATAAGTATGGCCTTCAAGCATTGGCCATGGTCAGAAAGGAGGTTACAGTATGCTTGGAGCATTCCACTTGCCATGGGAAACCAAGGCAAAAACTTCCAAGTCTAATCCAGCCACGAAACACAGCAATTTAGTTTATGCCACCAGCAAAAGTGATTCTGCAGTTCAAAAGATAAGATCCCAAAAGCAGTGAAAGGCATGACTATTTTCAGTAGTCCTGGGCAGCTGTTGGTTATCAGTGTTGAGAGTAATATTTGACAACATTTGGCAACTTAGTGTATAGTTTAGCAAACGTTTCATTGTTGTAAATTTTTGTTGTAAAAAATGTTGTAAATTTGCCATGAAAACTGCTGTTGCTGGTGACCTGGGGTCAGGCCTCTGGGTCAACAGATGAAACTACATCAGGACAAACCCCAGAAGCCTCCAGAATATACATATATATGAAACAGCAAATAAAAAGACTTTACAAACAGGAACATTTAGAGGTGAGTTTAGGGTGGAAGGGTGGGAAATCAGGTTCTTTTCTAAGTCAGGACACCCCCACTGGTGTTCTTGAAGGGTTTGACACGACTGGTGTCGGTGGCACTTGGGCATTGTTTGCAGAGGGAGGTGACACTGACCGCTTCACTGGTACTCCTTATTTGAGATTTTGAAACAGTAAAATTTTCTTGCTAGTATTTCTGTCTGGCTTTTGACGCTTCCCAGCTGAGAAGCGACGTGTGGGTGCAAAATTCCTCTGAGGGGAGAAGGAGACCCACTGCCGTGCTGAAGAACCTCTGCTCAGTGGGGTTGTAGCTCAGTGATGTAGATCCAGGTACTCCAAGAGCATGGTATATGTCCTGTGGGGACTCACCCATGACAGAGACCTCCTTGGCTTTCCAGAGCTGGGCATCTATAGGTTTATTACAGCCAATTATAGTTACTCTTAGTCTCACCGGTTGTTCCAAAAAGGGGCGTTTCATTAAAGTCAAGAGTACACAGAAATGCATAGTCTTAAGGTTATCTGTGCATTTTCACTTTAAAAGTCTTCCTGTTTTTTCGCCATTAGTAGCTTATGATTTTCTCAGATTTTTGATGTCTTGGCTGCTTTGCCAAGCTATTCTTTGCCTGAGTGGTAAATTAAAAAAAAAAAAAAAAGGCAGTGGAAGGAGGGGAAATAACTCCGACAGTCCTAAAAAGGTGTTGGAAATGATTGTTTGTTGCTGTTATAAAGAAAATTCGTTGCTGCTTTCTTTTTTTGGATTGCATCAGTGGCTCTGCAGCTGGCAGTAGAAATATGATACCTCTTCCAAAATAGGTCATTCTTTTCCAAGTACGAAACTGTGGCTATTCTATGTAGGGAAGTGACTCCATTGGAAATTGCAGGAATTGGATTTAAGTGGGATGGCAAGCTCAGAATGAAACTGAAAGTGCCAACTCCAGGGGGGAAAGAATTAAAAAATAAAAAAAAAATGGGAGCAGTAAATGCATATTGCATAGATTCAAGGAAAATCTCTTTGAGTTCATCATGTTTAGAGATGGGACTTTCAGAAAAATCCTGCTGTTCTGTACCTGACGGGAGTCACTGGCATAGGGTCACTGGGGAAGCCTGTGCTAGAACTGAGAATTGTAATATGGGATCATTTTCTCACTTTTTTTAATACATTTACACAGAAAAATGTCTAATAGGCAGTTAGAGGAAACCTGCTGCTTATACAGTAGTTAAACTTCAGGAATTCTTTTAGTTCTGCACCCAATCTCCTGTGATCCTTCTGTATGTGCTGTTGTTTTATTTATCGTTTTGCCCAAGACATCTGATATGTGAGTTTGCCTGGCAAGGAAAGCAAATGAGCCTTTCCTTCATAAACACCACAGTCTTAGGGAGGGCTTTTAAAACCATTGACTTCTCATGCTTTGTAGCCTTATTCATGGCTTGAAAGTGTATGGGGTAGATCTGCATGGTAGAAATCACCTATTATTTACTGTAGAGTTGCTATGTGCAAGGCTCTGTTTGAGGTCTGAGTGTCACCAGACTGCGAGGGACTCTGAGAATGTAAGACTAAGCAGAAAAAAGCCAATTGTATATATTGGTAATGGCAGCATGAATATGTAAGTTGGTGCATATAACTAAGTTGCCCATGTTTTCACAAGAAATCCATAATGGAGCCAGGGACTGGCCAGCAGGTCGAGGGAGGTCATCCTCCCCCTCTGCTCTGCCCTGGTGAGGCCCCATCTGGAGTACTGGGTCCAGTTCTGGGCTCCCCAGTTCCAGAAGGACAGGGAACTGCTGGAGACGCTACAGCAGAGGGCTACAAAGATGATGAGGAGCCTGGAGCATCCCTCAGCCTTTCCTCATAAGAGAGACTTTGGGTCTTTTTAGTCTGGAGAAGAGAAGACTGAGGGGGGGAACTGATCAATGCTTATAAATGCTTAAAGGGTGGGTGTCAGGAGGATGGGGCCAGTCTTTTTTCAGTGGTGCCCAGGGACAGGACAAGAGGGAATGGGCACAAACTTGAGCACAGGAAGTTCCACCTAAACATGAGGAGGAACTTCTTTCCTGTGAGGGTGGCAGAGCCCTGGAAGAGGCTGCCCAGGGAGGTGGTGGAGTCTTCTTCTCTGGAGACATTCAAACCCCACCTGGACACGTTCCTGTGGCACCTGCTCTGGGTGGACCTGCTGTGGCAGGGGGTTGGAGTAGATGATCTCCAGAGGTCCTTTCCAGCCCATGTCATTCTGGGATTCTGTGACTGACTGTCCAGAATATTAGCTGAGCGAATTATCTATGAGTGCTGCCTTTCCTTTCTGAATTACTTCAAAAGCTTTCTCTGTTGAAACAAACAGTAATTCATGCAAACATTCTCCCCCACGTTCTGGGAGAATAGAGGGTCAGTCAAGACTTTCTGCGAGGCTGCAAGGGCAGAGCTGTGCTCTGGGAAAGTAAATAATTTGCTGGCAGATGATTTTGTGAAGTTGCATAAAATTAATTAAACTAGAAGAAAATATAAATATTTTATGTTATAAGAGGAACAAAAGCAGATGGAAGAGTTACTAAGCTCGTTTCAAAGTAATCCATTTCAGACATATTGCTACTTCTCTTTGAGTCAGTGGGTTTTGTTGTGATGGTTCCTGTTACAGCTTCCAACACAACTGCTGTAGAAGCCTCAACAGGGTTTTCTGCCTCATCTCCATAGATCTTTGGGTAATTTGTGTTCCTGACCGCCTTTGGAATAGCCCAGGCTTAAAAATCAGAGTGGAACAAGGAATTTTGCCATGAAATGAGATTGGAGTAATCAATTATGTTTTGTGTGCAGGTCTGGAAGTGTCAGAAATCATTGGACTGAGATTTACTCCTTTGTGGAAAGCCTAGCTGAGAAGTTCATAAGGTAATGTTTTCTTGAGATTATATTTTAATTTTATGTATATATGTATCATTTATTTTTTTCATTCACTGCTTCTAAGCAAATGAAAATCTGTTGAAGTAATGGAGGTGTGTGTGACATGGAACTGGCTTGTTCTTCTGTTTCAGCCCAATGTTGCGGATGTCTTTCATCGTTTTTTCTTCACGAGGCACTACAGTCATGAAGCTAACAGAAAACAGGCAAGTGCTTCCACGGCTTTCATCTGGAAATACCTTCCATCCCTCCTTTACACCAGCAGCTGGTTGTACCTGGTGCTGGAGCACTATCTCGCCAGGCTATCGCACTTCTCTCCTGGACTACCTCCAGACAGCACCTGTGCCAGAGGTGGTTTGCAAAGCCAAGCCACAGGTTTCTTAAGAAAAAGAGAGCCTGAGGCTGGAGCAAAATTCTTGTTGCCACCTTCACAACCAAATCCTCTTTTTTTTTTTTTTCTTTTTTAAACAAAAAACCTAGAACCACTAGCAGCAACAAACAAAACTAAAAAAACCAAACCACCCAAAATAACCAAATAACCCAAAAAAACCAAAGCAAAAAACCAGAATAATTTTGGATTTAACTTGACTCACACAGAAATCCCTGTTGTGTTTTGAAGTATTTTCTTTCATTTCAGCTTAGGGCCCTTGCTTTTGCTACTGCTTCTGTCTGTGTAAGAGGACCTCAGGAGCACAGTGCACCCTATAAATAAAGGGGGCTCTGGAGCAGTCTTCAAAGAACAACACTGCCCTCTCCATTTTCTACTCCAGGGCCTCATCCGAAACCTAGAAACCCTGCCCGGGGTCTTATGTTTCTGCTGGCTCCACCAGGTTTGGGCTCTGGTCTTGTATCGTGGTGACAGAGCTCAAACTTGCTTACTTCTTTCAAGTAGATTTGTTCTTCGCAAGGGGGAAAGTAGACAGGAACCCTGTGACAATATGTTGAACGTGGTATTTGAATGTTCTCTCTCCTAAACTGCTCTCTGTATGATTCACCATGTGTATCTTTTCAGTTCATTTTATACTTTGAATGGGTAAAAATGTGCTTTTTGCCCTAACAACATGCTCAATCCCTGCTCCTGGTTTTACCTTCGTCCCACATAGACTCCTGTTTCCTAAGATGCCCAGCTGTGAAATTGAGCTTAGAGGGGTGCTCACTGTATTTTTTTTTTTTGTTAAAAAAAGGATGTCCCACAGCACCTGGGGCTGATGTTCGGACTGCCTACTTCTTGCCTGTTGAATATTTGTCCCTTAATTTGTGTTCCATTGACATAATGAAAACTTTGCTAAGGATCAGGATCCTTTAGTGATTAGTGATCAATTAGATTGTTAATTTCCCTCAGCGATCCTCTTGCTTAACAGGTATTTGTGGAGTAAGAAGCTACGCAACAGGAGTCCTGGTGTCAAAGTTACCTTGCTCTTACCAGGGAGCAATCTGTGCCCCAGGAAGGTTGATCAGTCCCTGATGTAGGATAGGAAAATTCTCGTCATTCCCATCCTGTTCTCTTATCTTTTGGCCTCTATCTTTATAATGGAAAAAGTCCTAATCCCAACTGTCCTCATGATTGATTAAATACAGAGTTTTTATTTGTCCCATTTTTTGTGACAGGGTCATAAGCTTTTCAATTCTCATTCCATCTGCACTTTGTCAGAGTTTAATATCTGGCATTTGCTTTAATTCAATCTTACCCTGTCTGACTGTATACCAGAGCGAGAGAGCAGGGAAGAATCGCACCCTTAAAACGTGTTAACCCCAACGTTGTATCAGATGTCTAGTTCTGTGCTCCCATAGGTGTTTGGCAGAAAAATTGTGGGTTTTGAGAAATCTTGTTTTTACCAGTGTTTTAGCTGATGTGTATGCTCTCTCTGCAATGTACTGACAGGGTGCGTAATCTACCTGTGGTACAGGAATATCTCAACAAAAGAAAAAAGAACTTCTGCTAACATTGTCTCCTTTATTTTTTATTTTTTTTTTTTAATCCGAAGGGAAGCCATAAGACGAGGGCTCGACATTCTTCAGTATGAAGTGCCTGGAGGAGACACGTTCATGCATGAGGGATTTAAAAGGGTAGACATCACAGTACCTCCCTTTTTTTGATTTATACCCATAAAATTTGCTTTGCTCCCTTCCGGTGTGCTTAAGAGCTAACAATGTTCTACACTTCGTTGCAGGCAAATGAGCAGATTTACCAGGAAACCCATGGAGGTACGTGCTGTATATCCCTCACGTTATATATCTGCATTAAAAAGACAGGGATGATAATTCTTTATATGACCTGCAGTAAACCCGCCGAAAGAAGTGTTGGAGAATGAAGTGGTGTTACACAATCTCTACATTCCATTTTGACTACAGCCCTACTTTTAAATGCGTGATTCATGGTTTATTAAGACCAGAGGAGACCAGTATGATCACAGATCTGACCCAATGCAGAATAAAGACCAGAGCATTAGAGCCAGAACTGCCTGTCCTGCACCCAGGGGACAGGGAAACTCAGATTTTCTTGGCTCCTTGGGCCCTTCTGATGCCCTCAGCCTTGTCTGCCTGGTGCACCCAAGTTCTTGTTATCATTAGCGTGAATGCAATCAGCTGAGGTTTTTCATCAATATGAATGATCTGGGATCAGATTCTGAGTTCCTAAAGTGTAAAATTTCACTCAAATTTGAGAGGGAAATGTATTTGTGGCTTTTGTCCGTGCCGAAAGAAGGCCTAAGTAGTTAAACTGAACACTTCTTGCCTGGTTTGTACCCAGGTGGGAGGTTGTTCTCCTTTGTGGGCTGGTGGTCTCTTTGGAAGATGGAGAAATGGGTCAGTGCCTTTTCAATGAAACAGGCTGTGAGTGTAGTGTCTTCAGCGGTGACTCTGCCTGGCTTCTCAGGCAGTGGAATCAAGAGTCCTGAGGAGTCCAGCTGAAAACTATGTTTCTTCTTCATAACATCTAACTAAGAACCAACAAATTGTTCTGTAAGTTGATTGGGAGTAGATGAAATCTGGATTTATAAGTTAAAATATCAGGGAAGAAACAAGTGTTCAAAAGAAAGCAAAATAAGATCTCCAATTTTTCAGCCTTTTTCCAGCATGCTGGGCAGAAAAAAAAAGAAAAAAAAGAAAAAGAGGAATAGAGGAATCTGAGCTATTTCCCGCCCCCCCCCGCCCCCAGTTGCAGGTCATTTGTTTAAGAGTTATGTCTGTGTCTGACATGACATGGGAAGGACTGTATGGCATAAGAAGCCTGTCAGAACTAATCAGTCTTTAATTTCAGACAGTATGGGGGAAGACACTTGGAATTGTAAGAGATTATTTTGAAAAAACAAATACTTGCCTGAAAGTAACATGTATGTGTATTAGTTGCTTTGCTTAAGAACTATTGAAGCAGAATGGTTGATTGAACCATAGTTTGCTTATTAATTGGGTTTTATTTTGTTAACACGTTGTCTTTTTCTAGGTAGTATTGTATTGTATATCACCGTACATACGTAGCTATCCAAAATCTGTGCAACCTTTTTGTTTAAGCTTAAGTGGGATATGAAATGTCTTATCACAAGACGTGAATTTTCTTCCCTGGGCCTGATCTTAAGGTTTTAATGTGCTCAGAATTCCTGTGAACTTCACTGGCAGCTCATGTTGCTCAAGAAGAGTAGGACTGAACCCCCCTATAGAAGCACTCTGCTGTGTTCAGTGGGGTTGCACCTTGAAAATATGGCAGGAAAGCTCCTCTTGCAGAGGTATCTCCTTCCACAGTCTCTGGGCAAGGTTTGTGTAGAGTCACACTTGTCAAGAGAAGAGAGGAAACCTCTCTCTCTCTGCGGTTCCATTTTGCCACTTCTCCAGGCGAAGTGTCTGGATGTGATCTTGGTGGGTCCTGTGTTATACTCAGAACAGAGAAGTCTGTGTGTGGACCTTGCTAGAGCAGAAGCCCCTCTTTCAGTGATACTTGTGCACCTTCGCCTCACAGGTTTTTGGCTTATTGCGTGCTATTATGCATCTGACCTTCAGCGTATCTCCAGTAAAGTCCCTACAAATGAGGTTGAGGGTCTGGGCTTATGGTTTTGCGTTTATTTGTCGGCAAAAAGGAATGCCTGGCTTCAGACTTCTTTTTTTTTTTTTTTTTTTTTTTTTTTGCATTGCTGAATCCTGTGTCATACGTGTGCAATCTGTTAACTCTTCTCCACGCAGGAGTTCGGACCGCCAGTGTGATTATTGCTCTGACGGATGGAGAGTTGCAAGATGTTCAGTTTTATTATGCAGAACAAGAAGTAAGTCACCTTCACGTTTATCCAAACCAGCTTATGTCAGATGTGTAGGCAGTTATTGTTGGCTCCACTGATTACATGTCTTTGCACTTAATGGCAATTTTTGTTTAGGCCAACAGAGCCAGAAGCTTTGGAGCTATTGTTTATTGTGTTGGAGTGAAAGATTTCAATGAAACTCAGGTAACTTTTCTTGTTTTCTTCTTGTTTTGTTTTTCTGTTATACTAGTGCACAAGTAACAGCATCAGATGTAGGCATTTACTTAATTACTTGAGGCGTAAATCATTTTGTGTCAGTATGATGTCTTTTAGCAAGTATGAAAGGCCCAGTTTTGTTCACTGTAATTTTGTTTTCCTCATGATTTATGATTGTCTTTCTTTGCAGCTGTCAACAATTGCTGACAGCATCGATCATGTTTTTCCAGTTACGGGAGGCTTTTATGCCCTGAGAGGAACCATTGATTCAGTAAGTTGGGTATTCTGAAACCCAGAAAAGGGCACCCTTTCCTGTATTAATAAGGTGTAGATAAAAATGATTGCCAAAAATGCCATTATCTACATCTTTTAGATTCTCAAGAAGTCTTGCATTGAGATCCTGGCGGCTGAACCGTCGAGTGTTTGTGCAGGAGGTGAGTTTCCAGGAGAACAATGTGATAAGGAAACGAGTGACAATGATGAAATGTCAGTAGCTCCCTAATGTGGGATGGGAGCTGAAGCCCGTGGATGTGTTAGAGCATCCCCTCGGGCTGCGGCTAAAGCCCTGCCTGCTCCTTCTCACTTGGGAAAAAAAAAATTGTGCCAATAAACACGTAGTTGCTGTGGCTGAATGACAGCTTGGAGAGTTGACTGAGGTGGCACCCAGGGAACGGGGGATACTGCTTTTTAAAATATCCGAGAGAAGGAGGAGAGGAAAGTGCTGTAAAGCCAGGCTGCCAGAGGTGCTTTAGGGTCTGGAGGTGATCACAAATTTCTGGAAAGACTGCATTCCTGGGATCTGCTAGGACTCGTGAGTGGCTCCAACAAGATTTTTGCAAAACATTCACAGAAATTTCAGGTTTATTGAACCACATTTAATTAACCACGTAGGCCAAGGTATCTGATGTGTTTTCCAAAGTACTAATGTTTTACTTATTCGCAGTGAAGGACCCATTAGTGTATATGGTAAACACGAAGAATCCCCAGAGGAGCTGTTGGTAATTTCATGCCTTTCATGTCTACTGTATTTAACTTGGATTTGTTCTGGTTTACATTAGCAATTCACTTGCTGTGGTTTTGTCTACTCAAGAGGCTATTGCAGCAGAGTAAGAGTGACACCATAAGTTTGCTGGAAGGTACAGTTTACAGCATGGTTGTTTAGATCTGATGTTTACTGTCTTGTGTTCATTTCCTTATACACTATAAAAATGAGCACATAAAAATAAAATAGCAATGATGCATGAAAGCTGACCTTGAAAACACATAAAAATAGGAAACTTAGGAAAAATCTAATAAATATCACAGAGAAGAGAAAGTGTTCACTCTTCGTTTCCACATGTTGATCACAATATGATCCTGCCCTGAGTATTTCAATTTAAAATGAAATATCCTATCATGTTTTGAACTGTTCCTAAATATATAATTGTGGACTAGGCGTTTGTGATAAAATCTTGCTTTTAAAAATCTCTTCATGGAGTTGATTAAAAAACAATTTTAAAGCTTTGACATTTCAAAGCTTTTTTTATTTCACAGTAATAAATTATTTCCTTTTTTTGCTTGCTTATTTTATATCAGGCAATGTTTTGTACACCAGCTTATTGCAAGCTTTTCTGCTCACCAAAAAATACATTTAGCTGCATGAGAATGTGAGTTCCAATAGGAGGGATTTCAGTAGTATTCTTGTAGTTGTTTGGACCAGTGTTAAGAATACTGAAGAGCTGAATTCGAAACCATTTTTCAAATCGGACAGTCTGATATAGTTCTACTCTATGTGTAATGTGTTCTATTTTTTTTTTAATGTACTTGATTTCATTTAATGTGAAGCCTGTGAAGTAATCTCAGAATTTTAATGTGTTTTAAAATTAGGTAATTACTACTGTAGTCTACTGTTAATGTATAGGTAAGATATATGGCCATTGAATCCTATATAAATATATATATATATATACATGCATTTAGAGCTAGCTGAAAATTAGAGCATAAGATGTTCTAGAAATGCACCATTCCTTACCTTCTTTTCTAAGATAGGAATTTTATTTAAAAAAGAACAACATGTAATTCAAATTTGCATTTCCAAATTTTGATGGGAAAAATGGTAGGCCTTTTGCAGGAGTGCAGTGTTTTATCACGTCTGGTATGAGGTCGCGAGGGCTTTGTGTTGCTCAGTGGAAGCCAGTTGTGATCAGGGCTCAGAGCAGACTGACCCACTCCTGCTAACTGTTCTTGCACCTCATAATTACCGCTGTGCTGGTGATTACTGGTCATCTCGCCTTCATTTTTGACTTGCCAAAGGTTTAGTAAAATACTGATGAAACAATTTCCACGTGGTGACAATTCCAGTTGGGGCTCTGGCTCTCTGTGACGAAGCTTTCTGGCACATCCATTTGCAAATTGATCTGGTCGTGGTGTGACAGCCATCTGACGCTTAATGCTTTTTGACCCTGCAATTTCATCGTCCCTGATGTAGAGCAATATAGTTGGGTCCTTCCTCGTTCCCTCTGATTTAAAGCGACCCAGACATGCAGCCTGTAAACAGGCTATCAGTGCAGGATTGGAGGTGCCTCGTATCCCGTTTGACAGCATCATTGCTTTGATTACGCTTACGGTACGCGGATGTGATTGAAAGGTTTTGTTGGATGTGGCATCCTACTGGCCACATCAACTACCAGGTGTGGATGCAAGCCGTCAGCTTCTCATCAGAGGCACAGAAGCGAAGCCGACAGCGCAGCCAGCGCACACCAGCTTCAACCTACCATCTCGCTGCCAGCGCTGCCCGGTTATTTCAGTGCTGACCTTTTTCCCTTCGCTGTCTTGTCAAAAGCTACAAGCTACGATCTGACAGTAACTAAGGAAGAAAAGGACGCAGCCAGAGCCAGGGCGCAAAATTAAATGGAATTAGCCATTTCAACAGACCATCATCCCGAACATGTTAATGCTCCGGAGCATCCGAAGGGGCAGGCTTCTCAACAGCAACAGCCAAACCCCGTACCAGCTGTTTACATTTGCATGCAAGTCTGGTATTGAAACTACAGTGTCAGCTTGTGTTGGTGGACAGGTTACTACCCAGGCAGTCGTTCACGACTGACTGTGCAGGGTGGCAGTGATGGTGAAAAGAAGGGCAGGAGAGGTAAACTGTCTTGACAAGACTAAACTTCTGCGTGTAGCTTTTACCTTCGACGTTTTGCGTTGAAGGTCTCTTACTTGCTGCATCTTTTTAAAGCCACTGAAATAGCTATCAATTCTGCCTTTGTGGTTGCTGCCTTTTAAGACCATTAATTCAGGACGGGGGGAAAAAATAAGTGCAGTTTTATTTCAGCAAGCTGCTTTTATAATAAAAAAAAAAATAAGAGGGGAAAAAAAGAAATTATCACCTTAGCTGGGTGTTCCAGTTGCTGTGAAGTGGGCAAGTCTGGGGTACTGCATGGTCCTNCCCGTACCAGCTGTTTACATTTGCATGCAAGTCTGGTATTGAAACTTCAGTGTCAGCTTGTGTTGGTGGACGGGTTACTACCCAGGCAGTCGTTCACGACTGACTGTGCAGGGTGGCAGTGATGGTGAAAAGAAGGGCAGGAGAGGTAAACTGTCTTGACAAGACTAAACTTCTGCGTGTAGCTTTTACCTTCGACGTTTTGCGTTGAAGGTCTCTTACTTGCTGCATCTTTTTAAAGCCACTGAAATAGCTGTCAATTCTGCCTTTGTGGTTGCTGCCTTTTAAGACCATTAATTCAGGACGGGGGGAAAAAATAAGTGCAGTTTTATTTCAGCAAGCTGCTTTTATAATAAAAAAAAAAATAAGAGGGGAAAAAAAGAAATTATCACCTTAGCTGGGTGTTCCAGTTGCTGTGAAGTGGGCAAGTCTGGGGTACTGCATGGTCCTGGGCAGGTAGTTCAGGCAGGTGGGCAGAGGCCCAGTTGCCTTCGGGGCTGGCCACGAGTGTCTGCTCTGCTGGCAAAGAAAAGGGATCCTCATCAAGAATAACTCTCAGCGTAGCAGCTGGCTTAAATGTGCAATGGCTCAAGGCATGAATCACACTTAGAGTAACTCCAGATTCTTTCTGGAGTAAGAAGCAGCTGAATGGACTTCAGTCCATTTTTGTTGGTTTAAAGAAGTGCCCTCCACCTTCAGCAGGAACCAGGAATTATAACCCTTCCCTTAAAAAAGAGGCCAAATTCTGATGCTGGCTTTGTGTATTTGGCTCTTGATGTGCTCAGTGAGGTCTCAAATTTGATTATCTTTCTTCTGCAAAAGTGCCAAAGCATGTGTCTCATTTTAATACGCACTCCAGTAGATATTTTCTTTTTCCCCCTCCCAAAATATCTTCTCTGATTCCCGTGTTCCTTGCAGCCCGTGTCAGTTCAGAGCGTTGCTCCAAGGGAAAGTTCACAGGAGGAAAACCAGAGCGTGGGTTTCCAGTGTTTGATCATAATTTGTGCATGCCCTTGTCCAATTCACCGGGAGTTGGGTTAGACCTCAATGTAGTGAGAATGTGTTTTTGGCAAGAATATACTGTTTGTACGGAAAAGTTAAAGCGCTCCACATCCTCATGCTAGCTTGCCTTGCAGTAACTTGATAGTGAAGAGCCAGCAAACTAAGCTGAATATGTATTTCGGCCACCTTTTGGGGCTTGTGTAGTGTTATCCAATAACAACTCCTTCCTCCAAAGCACACAAATAACATGGCAACACATCACATGAAATGTTATCAAAAGCCAGATCTCATATCACTAAAAAGAAGGTATGGCTCCCCTCAATCCTATCGACATAGGACAATATCCCCTCGATAGGATGAGGGGTAATGGTTTTAAATTGAAAGAGGGGAGATTTAGATTAGGTATCAGGTCCCCCTGAGGGTGGGGAGACACTGGAAGAGGTTCCCCAGAGAAGCTGTGGCTGCCCCATCCCTGGAAGTGTTCAAAGCCAGGCTGGATGGGGCTTGGAGCAACCTGGTCTGGTGGGAGGTGTCCCTGCCCAGGGCAGGGGGGTTGGAACTGGATGATCTTTAAGGTCCCTTCCAACTCTAACCATTCTATGATTCTGTGACATTGTTTTCCTCTCATTTTTAGTGTGTTGGTCAAAATATAATTGATAATGCATGTGAACTTTTCATGATTGTTTTACTTGCTGCTAGTGGAGAACTTTCATGCAGTTTATTCTTATTTTTCTGTGTGTGGTTTGAAGATTAATTGGTCCTGTGCTGGTATCCCCCAAGGGTCCTGCCCTCGGGTCACACCAACCCCATGCATCGCTACACGCCTGGGACAGAGTGGCTGGAGCTGCATGGTGAAAAAGGACCTGGGGGTGTTGGTGGACAGCCAGCTGAATATGAGCCAGCAGTGTGACCAGGTGGCCAAGAAGGCCAATGGCATCCTGGCCTGTGTCAGGAACAGTGTGGCCAGCAGGACTAGGGAAGTCCCCCTGTACTTGGCACTGGTGAGGTCCCACCTCGAGTGCTGTGCTAGTTTTGGGCCCCTCGCTACACGAGGGACAATGACATGATGGAGCATTTCCATAGGAGAGTAATGAAGTTGGTGGAGGGCCTGGAGCACAAGTCTTGTGAGGAGCAGCTGAGGGAACTGTAGTTGTTCAGCCTGGAGAAGAGGAGGCTCAGGGGAGACCTTATCTGAACAGAGCTGCTGCTGAAAGCTGAGTGCCATCTGCTGTGGGGACAGGAGGAAGGACTGGTGCTTACGGTTAGCAAAGGTGTCTGGCCCTCAAGCCATGGAGGAACCATGGGGTGACATTGCCCATGTCAGCCTCACAGTATTGAGGGTCAATGGGATGCGTGGTGGAGGAGCCTGGAGATGAGCATTGCTCTGTGAGGCACCAGTGCCACTATGGCACTCTTGGCCATTGCTGCTGAATATTGAGCGTCAGTGTGACTGTTTTGGTGCAGAGGGCAGCCATTGTCATGTTGTACTTCAGGTCGTTCTGGAAAGGAATGCTGCATTTGAGCTGTTTTTCACAACTTTCCTGTTTTTACTTACAGAATCCTTTCAAGTTGTGGTAAGAGGCAACGGCTTTTATCATGCAAGAAATATCGACCAGGTACTCTGCAGCTTCAAGCTCAATGACAGCCTTACTATCAGTAAGTGTCCAGGCTCGTGGATTCCAGTGGCTATGTCACCTCACAGGGGACAGGTGACACGGCTCACCTCGTGTCCGTGTTGGGGGAGTCCTGGCAGTGGATGTGGGGGGGAGCTGGGCAGGGATCTATACCTAACAGAAGCTTGAAATTTATCCTTATTCAAATCCTGCCACCTGTGGACATTACGTGGGGCGTGCTGCTGCCCACTGAATTTCAGTGTCATGGCAATGATGCAGGTAGGTGACACTAGTGAGGACAGCGTATCAGGTTTAAGAGGGAGAAATAAAATTGCTCCCAAATCTCTTGTTCACCACCAATAAAAAGAAATAACGCTATCTCAGGCCCCTGGTGGTGTCTTCAGACTATTTATTCACCAATTCAGGAGACACTCGCCATAAAGCAGGGGTCTCCCAGGCCTGCTCCACTCCTGACACCAGTTGTTGGTCTCGTCGCAGAGAGTGTGTAGTGTGGAAACTCCCTGTCATCGCTGTGCTAAACGGGGTCTTTTGTTTGCTGTCTCAGCAGCCGGGCAAAGGACTGAATGGCCGAAAAAAGATTGAGTGTCCAGTTTCTCGGCAGTCTTCTCTTATTCCCGAGAAGCAGTGTATGTCTGGCAGGGTGAAGCACAGCGCTGGGAGGGGGGAAGCTTTGCTCCTTTGCTGTATATGCTGCCCTTGTTGGCCGAGCACAGTAGAGGCTTTCATATCCTGTCGCGGTCAGACTGGTGCCTTCCCTGGCACTGAATTCACTTACAAGAGGGAGAACATGAATTGCTCCTTCATTTCCCATCCTAGTTGCCTACGTGGAGGCTGCATTAAATAAACTCTGGTGGTCTCGCTCTCGTTCTACTTACAGATGCCCTTTGCTAGGGGCTTGTTTCTTGTGGTTTACCAGGTAGACAGACTTTTGCGGTTTTTTTTCTTCCTTCTTTCTGATGCACTGGCACCTCGACTGGACTTCACACAGTGAGTGCTGCTCAGGGCTGGATGTATGCCTTAATTCCACATCTCCTCCATGCTGTGTTCTCCTTGGGTTAGGTCTGCAACACTGATCTATGCTGGCTGGCTTTTTTCCCCTCCATCTGTTTTAACATACCACTCCTCACATACCCTCCTCAGATTGTTTTAACATACCACTATAATTTTCATGGCATCATCTCTGCCAAAGCAGGGAAGTGAACTTTGTTTCCAGGTGTGCTTGGGTGGGTGAAGCCAGAAGGAATACCTCTCATACCTGTTGTTACTCAAGTTGTTTTGGTTTTTTTCCTAGGTAGAAAGAGTAATCAAGTCTCTAAGGTTTAAATAATCTGGTAGCTTTTATCAGCCACTTAGCTGGACTTTTGTGGACCAGTGTTTCTCTGGACTAGCACCTTAGCTGCTTTGTTGGGCCATTTGGAGCTAAAGTGCAATCACAGACTTGTCACTCTTGTGCCTCAGCTTAAGTGCTTACTGCAGCCTCTCCTCTTGGTGTTCCTGGGGCTTGGTATTATGGATGTGGCTTTTGAGACCAACAGGATTAGTGCTGCTTACTCCTGGAGCAGCAGAGTGCAGGGAGGCAGGAAAACACTCATGGCCTTGCTTTTGACTGCCTGCACCTATAAACACAGACTGCTTCTGGATGCTGCTGCCACAGAGGAGAGGTTGGGGACAGGAAAAGCAGCAGCTTGTGCAGGACAGGTCCTCACAATAATCAAAGTCGTGGTCCTCCTCTGCCTGTCTCCCTTACACGACCAACCAAGTTTTCTTTTTTTTTTCCCTCCAGTCTCTGTCCACTTCAGTTCCACCCCATCTCTGTTCTTCCTTTTCCCTGGCCTCAAACAGTGCAGCCTCGGCTTCTGCTGTGTGTGTTTTTGGAAGTGGGTAGGCAAAAACTGAACCCTGCACTTTTGACCCCCTGAGTAACTTGCAGATTTAGAGCATTCAGTATGAGTAGAGTTTGCACTCACTTGTCAGATAGACAAGATGAATGTTGCTCAAATCTGGCTTCCGAATGGCTGCTTGCTGCTGTCAGGAACAGAGATGTGCTTCCATTTTTTAGCTGTGGTATCTCTAGCCTGATAGCATCAACAAGAATGGTCATCCTAGTACTTGGCTTTGTAATAAGTACCATTGGGAAATACTGGTACATGCTGAATTGATCTCTAACTCTCATTGGTGTCAACACTTCTCCAGGGGGTGTCCTGCTAGGGGCAATTTCTTTTTTTTTTTTCCTCTGTAACAGTTATATTCATTTCTTTTCAGATGAAAAGCCAACCCTTGTCCACGATACTTACCTACTTTGTCCTGCCCCAGTGATAGAAGATGCTGGACAGTAAGTATTGCTTTCCAGCATGTGTTAAGAGAGAGGGGACTTCTGCATGAGGATGCCTGAGCTGAGAGCTCAGAATTTTGCTCGAAGTGCCAAGCTAATAAATTTGTGTGTGTGTGTGGCAGGATTACCTCCTTCCCCTTTGTGCCAAATCCTCTCCTAGCGTAAACCAGCACAGCCCTATTCAATGTTGGGTCTTTAGCACAGCTTAATCAAAGGCCTTGTTGGACCAAAGTTGTTTGGTGGGGGTTTTGTGGGATTTTTTGTGGAATTTTTTGTTTGTTGGTTTTTTTTTCCTCAGACCCTTTCTCTGATATTGGAGTATGGATAGGGTCAGATTGTTCTCTAATTTCATTGTCGTTTTGGTGTTTTTACCCCTTGACCTCACTACAAGTATTCTGGATTACTTGGATATAAAAGAAAACACACACTGGCTCTTCAAGCTGCCGAAGGGGTTAAAAAAAAAAAAAGCCTTACATTTTCTTGTGCTATCTAAGGTAGTATTGCAAATGTCTGAGACTATTTTATGACTCACTGTCCTAGTGCCCTTTGCCCCAGGTGGGATGGTGGTTTTTTTAATAAAGACCATATGCCCCGACTCAATTAAGCCAACATAAAAGGGTAGCTCCTGGGTAAGTGGAGAGACAAATGCAGGTAAGCACCTGGAGCCATGTAAATGCCTTGACTCAGCAGGGCATGTTATCCATGCGTGTTCATGAGCCAATGGCTCAAACACAGCCAGAATAAAAGGAACAATGGGTATAAAGATGACACTAAAAATAAGTGTATCTGTTTTGTGCTTTAGGGTGGTTTTCCTACAAGTCAGCATGAACAACGGGCTAACGTTCGTCTCCAGCTCTGTCAGCATCACCAGCACACAGTGTGTAAGTAATTGCAATGGGGCTTGACAGAGAAACCATGAGATCTTAGAGACGGTGGCTCTTCAGGCAAAGCCTCCTTGAGTGAGCCTGAGCTTTCTACAGCTTCTACATCACAGTTATTGGTGGGATCCCAGCGGCTCTTTGAAAAATAACCAGGGCTAGTTTAGATTTCATCATTATTGATGATGCATAGATCATGATAAATTTACTGAATAAAAAATTATAACAAAAAGCACCCTGTCCATTCCCATCCCAGGAAAGACAGATCCTCAAAGCTGTGATCTGACTAGAAAGGGAATCTGGGAAAATGAGGGAAGGATCATCATGAAGCAACACCCCGTCGAGCTTTGGGATCCCTTGTGGGATCTGGGGTGAAAGGTGCAACTGCCAGGACTTGGATCTGGAAGGGCCACAGCATGGAAGGTCCTCTAAACTCACATGATTATGGTTTTGGTTGGAGTTTCCAGCATTTGTTGTTAGACCCCCCACAACTTGCCTTTGCTAGTTTAGGATTCCCTAAGGTGTTTTTTTACAGACAGTGACAGGAGCCGGTTCCTTTTCTCTGGATGTCGCGGGAGATGACCAGAAAGAGAGAGCAGCTTCAGATCCTGGGATGAGCTTCTTGATAAAATATTGCTACTCAGCCTAGCTGAGGGAGAATGTGCTGCTGCTGGACAGCAATGGTTGTCATATGAGTATCTCCTGGTCAAAAAGGCCACCTATACTTAGGTGGAACATCAGGAACCAACAGCTAGAAATGATCCTTTAGCAAAATCTGATTTTAGAAGCAGCTGACTATTAGATAAGCAGTCATTGTCTTTGCCTTGGAGTAAAAATAGGCAACACCTGTAGCTGGTGAAAGCAAGTACAGTAGTTAAAGATTTGGCCTCATTCTTGTGGATGAAATAAAGTTTGCTGAAGTACCTGAGAGCAAACGCTTTGTATCAAAGTTGAGCTTTATTGTTATTTGTGTCAAAAGGACTTTTATAGCCTATGCCAAATGCTGTCATATTGGTTTGTAATCATTGTTGGCCTTTTTGACAGCTGCACAGCAGAAGGGAAGGAAGGAAGACAGAGGCAGTGGCTGGAACTTGCAAATCTCATTTTCTGATGTTTTCAGCAATGAAGCTGGGAAATCTCACACCAGATTGCTGGAGCAGTCTAGAGTGTGGAGACTCAGAATTTAGCAGAGGTGTTTGCTGCTTCACCTGATTATTTTTATTTTTCCAAAGTTTTTTCCACATTTTCAACACTGAGGACTGATATTTTCACCTTTTATTCCCCTCTTCTACCTCAGCTATGATAAAACCTTTTGAGTCTGCAAGAAACACAAGTGCTAACTGGTGCATTTAGTTACCCATATGTAATTCATTTCTGATGAAGACTGAAGTCTCAGCCCTAGCTGGGATTCCTGCAGGCCAGAACACGGATGGAGGAAGCTGTCCTCTCAGTAGCCTTAGGATAAAGAGAGGAATCCAATCTGCAGTCCTGTCAATCTGACAGTTTTTGACCAGCCTCTTGCAGATTGGATGTGAAGGAGGCAGGGAGCCTGATTCTCAGCTGGTACAAGAAAAGACTCTCACTCTGGTTACACCCCGTAAGCGAGGAGGTTGGCAGTTTAGTTTCCAACTTTGTCTTAATTTCATGCATTTCACTCTTCTCGTTTTAGAGACTCCCTCCATTTCCTTTCCTCTCTTGTTTCCTTTTCTGTGGGTGGCAGTCAGCTGGCCTGCTCAGCTCCCCTCCCCAGCTGGCCCTTCTGTCCTTTCTCTACAGTAAGTATCTTCACTTTACTCCTGAAGCCTCTGTGGGATCCCTGAGCTTATTTCTGTTCAGTCGCATGAAGTCTGCTATTTCCTTTTTGAAGCCCGGCTTCACTATAATGCTTTGTATATTTAATCATTAAAAGAGGACTCTTTAGCTTCTTGCTGCCAGCAGCTCCTGAGCTGCCGCTGGCAAATGTCTGAGCAATTTATATGAGCCCTTAGCACGGGAAAAGCAGTGCCTGGGAACAAAAGCTAAAAAACAAGGAGGTAATGTGTGTTTGGAGTAACAGTAGCAGTGGTATGTGCATCTGTGGTTCATGCACTGCGTTGCTACTGTGCTTGGATTTGTTTTTCAGGCGTGCAGCGCTACCTCTTAAAGTTGTGCTTGACTTTTATTCATCCATTTCTCAGCAAACTGACTTCAACTGGGAATTCATGCCTCTCAAGTGTCCGCTTTCCAGATGCGTTAGTGCTACGTGGGGCCACAGAAGGGCCAGAGATGGGGGGGGCTGCAGCCCTGAACTGCAGCTGTGTAGTGTGTCTTCTAACAGGACTCCTTTGAGCAGGGGCTCTGGCACATGTCGCAGCACTCCCCCTTGGCTTTCTTCTGCTCCCTGACTAAATGAATGAGGTGAGCTAAATAGTGTGTCCCAGAACAAGTCAGTTTGTTGCATCTATTAGAAGAAGCCACAGACCAGTGGAGGGATGGTGATGGCACGACATCCCTCATGGGGATATGGGATACTGGGCTACCTGCCTAAAAGCATGGAGTGGGAGCCGTGGTTTTGTTAGTCCCATCTTGAACATGTCAGTCCTGACAGCTCTAAGATTTGGCCTGAGAAAGAACTAGGTACCACCCAAGTCAGCCATTTGGGATCTCACCCAGACTTTGCAAAACTCTTACCACCTGGTACTTTATTTTCCACCCTCAGCCTTTTTATTTTCCGAGGGGAAAACAAACCCACCTGGAACAGTGAAGGTAACTCTTGCTGTAAAAGGGGCTAAGCATCAGTTTCAGGTGTCGTGGGAATTCAGCAAGGAGTTTCAGATTTAATAAGGTGAATCTTATGGACTTTATCATCAATAAATCTTCTTTGGAACTTCTTTTTTCAATTTATCCAATGACCTATCCTTCTTTGAAAATCTCATACAGCTTCCTCTCTAGCCAGCTCCTGTTCCCTCACCCTGATTCACAGATATTTCTTCAAGCACTTTTTACATCTTCCTAGTCACAGGCTATCCTCCATTTTGCTGCCAGGTTTTGCCTCCTGTTCTCTGGTACCACAAGTTGCTGGTGAATTGAACCTCTTCTCAAACTCAAAATCTACTTGAATTTTATTTTTTTTTAAATTCTAGTCCTTTTGAAGAAAATTTAACTTCTATTTTGAATATAGACCTTTAGCTACCTGGCCCCAGAGTCCCGCCGTTCTCTGCAGAGTAATAGATGGAATATAAGAATCAGGAATGGATATGATCATGATTACAGCATGTCATTAAAAACAGTCCAACCAGCCTCAGGAAGATTACCAAGAACCAGCAGCTCTAAGGGCTAGTTTGCATAAGGCACAGGCTGGGGTTGTGTGTGCAGTTTGAGTCGAGAGGCAATTTGGGCAGACTAAGAATGTAAGAATGCCATAAACATACATAAATTATGCATATACACACCACAAACAGGAGGTGCGCCCCTGAATCGTGACTTCAATTATGCATTTGTTACACTGAATACTGAAGTGACCCTAATGAAAATAGTGATTGGCTGCATGATCTACCCGAGACCTTGCGGTGAGGGAAACCTGGCTCACTTTGGCCAGCTCTGATTGTGTAACTTCAAGGCTCCTGCCTTGTTGGTGACACGCAGATAACTCAGAAGTAATCATCTTGTTTGCAGCTGACTGGGACCATCCTTTTCATCGCTCTCCTGATTCTCTTCCTGCTGCTGGCTCTGGCTCTCCTTTGGTGGTTCTGGCCCCTTTGCTGCACAGTGGTAAGTACAGGGCTTTATTATTTTGACTTGGTTTCGTCTCTTCTCTGTGAAAGCAGAGTGCTGAAGTGGGTGGTTAACTTTGAGAAAAACGCTGCCAGGTTTGTAAGGCCCTAATTCAACAAATTGCTTTAAGTCCTTGTTGAAGTCACTCTGGTCTGTTTTTTTGAATATTGCAAGGCCTGTGTGATTTTGACACTGAATGAGAAGTTTGAGTGAGCTCGTGGACACAACCCAAGCCTCTGTAGGGATCAAGACCTCCTTAGTATGAGATTTGAAACCTGCTGCCGAGAAGTGCTATGGAACTGATTCACTAATATTGGCATAGAGGCAAGAGTTAGGCTTTTTTAGTTGTTGTTGTTGTTGCTTTTGTTGTTGTTGTTGGACCTGCAGATTCTGAGTGAATATTACCAAGCACTAGCTTGGTAATCCAATGACATTAAGGCAGAATTTCCATGATACAGAGCTGTATTACGAATTACTTAACAAGGTACTTGACTAATTGGATAGCTGAATGTGATGGATTTAGCTTCTCATCTGCATGTATTTTACGTCTGCTGAAAAGCAGTGGGGCTAATGATTGGATTGAATATGGGCGAATGGATCAGGGCAACCTTTTTGTGATGGGAGCAAAAAAGCAGGGAGGGCATAGCATTGAGATGGATGAACCCTACCATTAACTCAGATTTCTCCCATTGTTTATATATTCCAGGTGATCAAGGAGCCACCGCCGCCACCACCTCCAGAGCCTGTGAGTATGCTATTTTTGAGCTGTTGCACTGTCTGCAGCCACTGTAGTGTGTTGTGCTGCCCAGGAACGTCAGCCCTGTAGGCGTCTTAATGGCACCTTGAAGGCTGTGAGAGGAAGTCTTTTGGGTCAGGACAGTTATTTCTGCCTTCTGGCCTTTTTTTTTAATATATGTACTGCAAGATTATTTCGGTCCACAGAGAAAATAGTTGCATAACTCAGAAGTCCACAGACCGACAGTTCCTATGGTATTTTATTCCTTCTGCTGAGCATCAAACAGGTGTGTAAGCAAATCTTGGCTTTTCAAGCTGTGCTGAAAGCTCTCTGTCCTCCAGTAAAATTGCTGTTGCTCTCAGCAGGAGTTTAGCCCAGACTGGCAGTAAGGAACGAAGTCTGGCAGCTGGAAGAAAGGACAGTGAAGGCCCCATTCTTGTGGCTTTGCAACAGAAGAGGGAGGCAAGAGCCTGCCCTGGCTGTGGTTCTGCTGCAGTGTGACCTTTGGAAGGACATTTGGCCTTTCTCCATTTAGGCTGGGAGCTGTTTGAGGCAGGGTTGTATTTTGCTCTTTTTGGGACAGTAACACACTGACCCTGACCTCAGCTTAGTTTCACTGTACTAATTTTGTGAAAGTAATAGGAATAAATAAAAGTACCTCCAGGGAAAACTCATGCCTGCCTTTATTTCTTTCCTAGGCATAGGCAGTTAAATGATGGAAAAATACTTGCCTAACCCACAAGAGAAGCTTACAGTTTGCTGCTAAATCCCTGTAACTTGGCATGAATATCAGGAGGCAACCACAGCTGCTGTTTTGAGGTTGCCAGAGGCCACCATTACTGTGTATGTGATCCTGTTGCTTGTCCTGGGCAGCAGCATTGTGACAATTTAACTTTAGAAGAGGCACTGAAAATTGTGCTGGTTTTAGGGTGATTAGTGTTGTCATGAAGCACAGGATTGCAGCCGTGCTGTGTTGGAAGGAGGTTTCAGAGAGCGTCGCACCCCTGCAGCAGAGTTCCCAGATGCTTTGCGATTATTCTGACCAGCAGAGATTTTTCAATGCAATTAAAGAGACTGTGAGCTGACGTAAGCCTCCAGGAATAACACAGAATACAGATGGTATCCATCCCTTTACTTGGCCTTGTCTTTATCCAGTATGGGTAGTTGTTTCGTTATACTTAGCCTCCCTGGCTATGGTGACCTGCCCTTTAGCTCACAATCTGTTATTGCTGCTATCTAAAACTTGTTCTAGAGTGCAAGCATTAAATGTCCATTACTTTTAAAAATATTTGTGATAGCTGTTGGTGTTGCTTAGCTATGTGTTCAACGTAAGGGATATTGGGTATAAATCTTGTATCAGCCATCATAATTAACTGTGGCTTGCTGCTGTCAGGCTTGCCAGCAATTAAGGGTTGTTAGACGTGAAGTCTTGAAATCTGTGTTACGTTGCATGGAAGAGGCAGGATGTTTTATATAGTACTCCAAGTTCACAATGAAATCAGATATAAATGAATTCAAACAGCTGATGTAGGTCACTGGGTACTGTTTTAGATGTGGCATGAAATTCAATAGAACTTGTTTATGTATTTGTTGTACTCTTAAAAACAAACAAACACACAAAACCAAATTCTAAACAACAAAAACCAACACCAAACCACAGTGGTTTGTATATTTATTTCCCTGACTTGGGATAAAAAAACCCCACAAACAATATTTAAAAAAAACCCAAACAAACCCAAAACTAACTGAAACAAAAACTCACCACTCCTTACTAGTTAATGAAAATGTCAACTCTAGTCTTGCCCGGCCACACTAAAGAATTTTTTGGAGGAACTGACCCATGAACTATGGCTGAGAGATCAGATGTCACTGAATGGAAATACCTGAATGGAAATACCTTCCTCCAAGATGTACTCTAAGAGTTAAATATGAAAAATAAAAATAATTAAGACATGTTTTCTAAAAGCTGTTACTGGCTTTTGGAATCTCAATTCCATTTACATTCCAGTCGAAACACGTAGGGCAATTTTGAGAAGATGTCACCTAGTAATCTGACAATAATTTGTGGCTATGTCTAGTATTTGGATTTCACTTGATTTATTTAATGTATTTTTTTGGTGAAAGCTAAGTCCAGGCAGTGTATCTAGAAATGTACTTGTAGGGATGAAAATGAACAGAGAGCACTGTGCGTGGCCAGTCCAAGAGCAGCATGCACATCTGTATATCTGCATGAGGTGTGGTTATTTGTCTATATATTAGAATGCAAGGAATGGAAGTGGTATTAGAGGAGGCTTGTTGGGCTCTTTCCTAAATTACGTATGTACTTGGGGAGTGTCATGGTGTGACTTTCAGCTGCTTCGACTCAGTGTAATGATAGAGACTCTGAGAAATCCCAGTGACTTTTACTGGCTCAAGGTGACAGACCTGGAGGTGTGTCCCCAGGGTTATTGAACCAGAAACATTTGCTGGCTGTTAGTTAAGTAAGAACAGAACAATGAACCTGAAGAAACCCCCCTATTCAGACTCTCCCGTGCTCCAGAAAAATAATCTACAGCCTTTATAATTGCAGGTCAAAAACTCTGGATCTGAGGTTCCTGACAATTTGCAGATGCTCCAGTCTGAGTCCTGGTTCCAAACTGCACAGCTTGAGCCAGACTCAACAAAGAATCAAGCAGCTTAGAATAACTGCTTACAGCTGCCATCAGAAAAGGGTCTGATGCACATGTTAAAAAAAACTCACAGTGGTAGCTCTTTTCCCTGTTAGGTGACATTAAGTTCTAAAAGCGTGATTAAGAAATTATTTCTTTGGGCTAACTGATTGCTGCAAGCCAGTATAATGTACAATTCATCTCCACTTTGCATTCCTTTACAAGTCAGTTGTGATTTTGAAGCTCAATGCGTATTTGACTAAATAGAAGCTGCCTGGAGAGAGGAATAGGCAACCCTCTTTGGCTTCCCTAGTTAAAATTGCAGCTGCAGGGACAAGAGACTTCTGTTTTTGTCAGCAAATAAGTCTAACATGCAAAGCCAGATATCAAAGGCTCGGACCATAGGATGTTAATTTGTTTTCCATAGTTTATGCTGTTTATGTGAGAGCAGCAGTAATATCTCCCTGTCTTTCCCACAGGAATCAGATGATGAAGATGGATTGCCAAAGAAAAAGTGGCCAACTGTGGATGCATCTTATTATGGAGGTCGAGGTGTTGGTGGGATTAAGAGGATGGAGGTATTTGGGTTGTTCTTTTGTATTGTCAAAATCAGCACATTTAATTATAAATCATAGCAATATGGTTTTTATGTGATTTTTAAAAAGCTACCTTTGCTGGACTAGAGACTGGGATTTAATTAGGGCTTGTCCACCTGATTGCACCTGCTGTCCAAGTAGCAGACATCAAGCTGCCATTGTTCGCATGAGTAATTAAATGAATCTAGCATGATGAGCCAGAGAAAAAAATTGCAGGTTAAGAAATGGGATAAGCACCAAAAGAAGTTTTAATTTACTGGATCAAACCCTTCAGCACAGTTGGGTCCAGTTCTCTTGTCTCAGGCAGAGTTACACTGGTTCTGAGTATTTGAGGGTGCCATCTACACTGTGCCTGGCTGGCTGGAAGAACTTGGTTTGAGGAATTTAAACCAGTGATATTTCCTTTTGTCCTCTTTTATATATATATTTTTTTTTTCCTTTTGGTTTTGAGTTTTGGGTGAATTTCTCTTCTTTTTTTTTTTTTTTTTCAGTTAAGCACAAACTCCTAATGCACAAAAACCCATCTGTGTTAAAATTGGCCAATGAATCAAATCCTGCTCTGGGATTCATGCACAAGCTGGTCTTGATTTGTGAAGTGAGGTGTCACTGTGACAGAAATTTGCCTTGTGCTGTCCTGTGGCATATGCATTCCAGGGAGTTGGTGGATAACGTGTAACTCCTGTAAATAACAATGTTAGTGAAATCAGTTCAGTGTTCCTAACCATGGCTAATATAAGGCAAAGAATTGTCACTCACCTGTATCAGCTGAGGGCCAAATGATGAGTTTTAGGGATGCCACACCAGAAACTCCCACTGGATCTAATTGGTAGCTGAGAGAGGTGGGCTAATGTAAGCCAGCTGAGGATCTGGACCAAACTAGGGCTCGCAGCATGAAAGCAATGGCTTCCCAGCACGTCCTTGCAAGTCTGCAGGTTAGGCATTGCATCTTAATATCCTTAACCCTTTTCCTTGGGAGAATTTTATCCTTGGGGCTGAGTAACCCTATGGATCATATATTGCCCTTAAATGCAGGATCACATTTCCATTTGCACTAAGAAATACAATCAAATCAGAATTTCAGCTTGAAATAAGTGGTGTATAGTATGTGAAGATAAAGTTACTGATCTCTCTTTTGTGACTGTGCCAGGTGCCGCTGGAAGAGCTGCGCAATTTTGAGGGCTGATGCTCTTAAAGCATCCACGTACTGTCAAGTCCTGCAACGCCTTTCGTTACTGCAGGGTCCAAAGGGTAGTGGTTCAAGTAGTTGAGTGAGACTATTTGGCTCTTAAATGTCTATTTCTGATCACAGTGGGAGTTTGGTGCCTTCATCAATTTGGCTATGTCTGGTGGCATTGGGTCATCTGATGGGAACTAGGTCAATGGCTCTGAAAACCACCTGCTGGTGGGGACTGCTGTAGTGTCTCTGCTTACAGTGTGTTCTCCTGACTTCAGGTGCGATGGGGAGACAAGGGGTCAACAGAGGAAGGAGCAAAATTGGAGAAGCCCAAAAATGCTATTATTAAGTTGCCAGAACAGGAGTATGAGCCGTGGGAACCCAAGCCGAAAAAGCCCCATGTGCGAAAACCACCTTCCCAGCGGAAATGGTACACTCCCATCAAGGTAAGGTCTCTGCCCCTCTGTTTTACTAAATCTTTTATGTCACTCGCGTTACTACATCCCTCTTCCTTAGTGCACTTTTTCTTATGACAGATCTGGGAGAGCCTATTTAGAAAAATGACCAGTAACCCTGAACTTTGCCGGTATCTTGGAACGTGCAAGTTACCTGGTCTAGCGGGAGGTGTCCCTGCCCAGGGCAGGGGGCTTGGAACTGGATAATCTTTAAGGTTCCTTTCAACCCAAACCATTCTATGATTATTTCACCTGGCACTGTGTCACCGTAGCTTTTTGAGGAAGAGTAGAGGGTGTTGGAAGGCATGAGCAGAGATCTCCCCTCCCTCAGCTCACACCTTTTCAGGTACTTTTGCACGGCCTGGGTTGCAACAGCAGATACCTCAGTTTTTATGGAAGGCAGAGTTAGGGGTGCTGTTTTCTGCCATCTTGAGGCAGCGTATGAAAAGGGTCAGATGAACTGCACTGTCCTTGCTTTGACTGCGCTGTGGCTGAGGCCTCGGGTTGGGATTCAGCACTGTTCCCCTCTAGTTTAGCCACAAGACATAGTGTTTGATTTTGGGCAAGTCACTCAGTCTCTCCACACTTTCGTCCCCATTTCTTCCGTGTCATTATAGTATCTGGTGTCTCCCTGGTATAGTTATAGTATCTGGTCTATTTTAATGTATGTATCCTCAGACAACCCTTGAGGCAGGGCAGAGCTGTTATCTCCCCTTTCAGGGAAGGAAGCTGGAGGGCTGGAAACACAGGTCAAGGGAGCAGCATACCATGCTCGTCCCAGAAACCTGTGGCCATGTCCCAAACCAGTGCTTTGTGGGATGAGGTCCCCCTTCCCCACCAAGCTCACAGTGCTTGAATTTACTGTCTGGAAAGTACCTGTGAATTTTAAAGCCTGCCTAGGTAGGTAGTTCTTGTGGCTGTTTATCCATCCCCCAGCTCGCCCCCCATCAGTACAATACTTTTCGTTGTTCTGCCTTTTGTTAATGTAACACTTGCCTAATCGTACCTCTTAGGGGAATTGTTCATGCTAAATTCAGTCATCCTCAGTGAGTTTTGAGACAGCTGAATTTGGCCCATTGCGTATTACCCCACTGTAACTTACGTGTTACCTCACTGAGGTCTCTTCTCTGGCTGTCTAGATAAGCATTTTGCAGAGGGCAAGGGCAAAAGAGCAGTGTTTATGCAGACAGTTTAACTCAGGCTGGATCAACTCACCTGTAGTTTAGTCTTGTGCTGTTTTCCCCAAACTTTTTGGTTGTGTCATTTTTTTTTAGTTTTTTTTATATGTTTTTTTCAATTCCAGGGCAAACTTGATGCACTGTGGGCTTTGGTTCGACGAGGCTATGATCAAGTCTCTCTTATGAGACCACAGCCAGGGGATAAGGTAAGGTGTCACAAACACACTGACATGTCACTTCTCTGTTAGCAGCCGCAATGCTCTTGCCTTCCAACAACCCCATCTATTTTTTTTCTCTCTTTTTTTTTTTTTTATTGTGAGCTTGTCTCTTTTCACATTACCCTAAGGCTAAAAATTTGTCACAAGAACCAGAGATTTCAAAATGAGCTAAAATGTTTGCTGTGGCATCTATTTAAAAGTATTGCCCCAAAAGGTCAACAGTAATGTCTCTATTGTGATGATTTGAGCAGACTGAGGAATAAACTGGCCAGTCAAAGAAGTAAATGAGACCTTTTACAGCCCTATAAGTTCTTAGCCTTGTTCCTGAGCACCTGTGTTGAAGTCAAAGGATAGGTTCTTTGTTTGTGGGTTCTGGGGGACTGCTGGTTTTGAATTTAAATATGCGGTAGTCATTCTACAACAGTAATTTATACTTCCTACCCAACTTCATAAAAATGCTTCTCCGATTTAATAATAGAGTTAAGTGATTAATGAGAGAAGCTGTGAACTGTGCAGGTGATGAAGAAACAAATTACAGCAAAGTTAAAGGAGAATTAAGTTTCTGTAGAATTCTGTGCAAAGACACATTTCTCGAACTTGTTCTATATGTAGCAGAGAGTATCTCTTGTCTTGATAAAGCCTATGGGCCAAAGGTAGGTCAGGAGTAGAGAGGGAGGGAGTTTGTGCTGAAAGGCTCTGAAAAGAGCCACAGAGATGTTTGTGTGCTGCCCCTGCAATAGCTTAGTTCAGAGCTCTGTCCTGATTTCCCTGTGAGAGCCTGGCACCATTACAGTTATCTCTGTCTTGTTATTCCTGGGGGGGACAACTCCAAAAGAATTGAGTCCTGTTGTACCTTCAGATTTGTTTTTTTGCAGTGGAGCTTTGAAACAGGAGGACCAAGCAGAGAGACCATCTTTCTCTTCTCTGTGGCCTTTCTCTGGCCAGAATCCATACATTTCATTGCCTTTGCCCTCAGGGAAAGGGGTTCTAGAGTTACAGTAGTAGAGGCTGTGGAGTGCTTTTTTGTGGGTGTGAGTGGTGCAGAGGCCCTTGTGCTGGACTTATGTGCCTGGATGATTTGTACACCTAATAACAGTATTAAGCAGTCTTAATTTGCATCACCTAGGGCAGGTAAATACAGCCCCCCAACTTTTGGCAAAATACTGCTAGGGCATTTGTCTAGTTATTAACCAAACATACGCAGCTTCAGTATTTAAAGTTTAGTCTCTTCCCTTTTTCTTTTGGTGTGTAAGGAAACTGAGAGAACAGACTGAGTTTCCTATGCTACTTTGTAAAATGGATTTAACTGTTACACTGAGCTGCATTTTCAAGGCAGCTGCGCTCGAGACGCCTTATTTACTTTTTAAGCACGATCTAGAGCTTCTGAATAGGCTCTTTAGGCCCAGCTGTATTTTGATAGCACTAACATTGTATAATATGAATCTATCCTCTGCCTTTCACTCCCTCGGTTGGTACATTTCTATCAGTGCAGAGCACAAGGGAGCCTCTGTTCGCCTGCATGGTCAAGAAACATGCAGGAGGCTGGCTCCGAACAGGGATCCTCAGTTCCTTGCCTTCCAGCTCTGCTGTGGGGAGGACGAGGGACTCAAAAGAGGCAATGTAAAACCGAGCAAGCTGAAGGATTATTGTATCAGGGGGAATATTAGAAAATCAAACGTACATCTGGGAAATAGGGTGGAAAGAATCCTATTGAGTCAGATTCGGTGGAAGAATAGGATCATCTCTGTTCCCTGGCCTGTGAAATTAACTAAAGTGAAGAATATTGGAAGTGAAGCAAGAAAATGACTGGACATCTTTCTGCTGTAAAAAAAATAGAGGCTATCACAGGCCTGTATTTCAGGGTGAAAGCCCCGCCACTGAAATTGGTAGTTTTTAGTTTGGCAAATACCTCAGCAAAGGGTCACAGGACGCTGCTCACTCAACTTCTGCAGGTCACCCCTGGCAGGAGCCTCTTGCACCAGGATGAGACAGCAGGGGATAAACACACACTTAACTCTACCCCATCATTAGCAGACAGGCTGCTATTAGTGGGATGGCTTTTTGCTGAGCTCTCCGAAGGCATCAGCAGAAGAGTGGAGAGTTGAAAAAGGGGCCAGCAGCTCTCCTGTAGATATCTGGGCTTTCTTCCTTGAAGTAACGTACAACGGTGAAGCCTTCATCAGTATTTGTGCTACTATTGCAGTGGTGGATCCCTTAGAGCTAGGCTGCTGTTCCTTCCTCCACCAGAAATTTGGGGTTTCGAGGCCTAGCACTTGCTCTTCTGGCCCAACAAAGGGAATAACAACTCTGAGGCGGGGACACTGCTCATCCGGCAAGAGGGGGCATGCCAGGGTGGCCACGTGGGTTTGCAAGCTCTGTGTTGTTCAGGCTACTTGGGCTGCCTTGAGGACTTCCCCATCACCTCTGTGTTGGTGTCCTCCTGAGCTTAGTTATGACCTTGCAGGGGGCTGCTACGGAGACTGGAGTTTGGGAAATATTAACGTCTGGCTATCTTGAAGTGTCTCATAGAAACCACAGTAGCTGGTGGGGCAGGTTGTCAATAGTCTCTGCAAAAGGCAACTTTCAGGTTCTTCCCCTTGGCCCAACGGATCAGAAGCGGGGCTGTTACCAACACCAGCAAGTCCGCATTAAAAGCCCCAATATGTGCAGAGAAGAAGGTGAGATGCTTCTTTCAAATGATCTGCTTAGTTGCTGCTTTCAGCAAATCCATTCCATTTTGCATTTCAGCACATACTGCCACAGGAAATTCTCGGAGGCTTGGTTTACCGAAAACCTCAACTAAAAAAACCCTACATTTTTCCCCCCAGGCAGAGTTGCTCTTGTTTACTTTAAAGCTTTAGAAAGTGATCTCATTTTTGTCAGTGAAAAATTACCTGCAACAGAGAGTGAGAGCGTAGACTGGATTTTGCTATCATCATCACCACCCTTCTATACTCGTGGACTTTACTTAGAAAAAAGTAATGTCTTAGCAGTACTATCCTTTGCACGTGCAAAGCCTAGGGAAGGGTACTAGAAGGCTCTTGTACAAGAACCTGAAAGCCTTTTTCCTTCTTCATTCTGTAAAACTGAAAGTAAAAAGGCTGCTGTGCAGCCAAAAAAATTCACAAACTGTAAGTTTCTGGTCATATTTGAAGCCAGGACTTCTGGGTCTTTTCAGGTTCTCACCATTGAGCTACAAAGTCACAGTTGTGTGACTTTGAACAAGGCATGGCAGCTGGAATTTTAAACACCAGCTTCTGAAATGAGAAGAATGGGAGTATTTGAGTTCCTTATTCTGTGTGTCCCTTTCAAAGTAATCACTCATAAACTGATAGGTTTGTTAAAGCTCAGAAGGTCAGATTACTCTCTAATTTTGAGTGATTCCTTATAATACTGAGGATGACATCTGTGTACCTTACTTTTACCAACTGCAAAATAATCATGAGAACACAGTATTTACCTTCCTTACAGCTGTGAGGTTTAGTTAAGGCTTCCCAGGCATTTGGGACTCCTCAAATGAATGGTGGGACATCAAGCCTATGGATCATTAATGAGTAGTAATTATTTTCTGGCTGCTGCCCACGGGTGGTCAGCAGTTTGAATGCAGCCCACGGGGAGGGCAGTACCCGCCTGTTGCTCCATGCTGCCTATGTAGCAGTGCTATTTAGAGCTCATACTAATTACTTCTTTTCAAGATTGAGTAATGGCCTTTAACAGGTTTACCTGCCACTTGCTTGGAGACATGTTGTAATCGCCCAAGTAGTAATTGGCAGAGCTACAGGGGGTGCTGGAAAAGCAGCACCGGGCTCCTTCACACTGTATTTATCAGAGACTGCTGCCTGGTTCTGGGACTTTTCTCCCTTTGCTTAACCTTTTTGGATCCAATTATCTTCATAAGCTGCTGAAAAATTAAAGAGCTGGGGACTTTGCCTGCCACAGTGGGTGATCTTACCTTGTCACTTTCAATGAAAAAGTGACACGTGTAGCCTCCGTTTTACTCTTTTTTTTTTTTTTTTCCTTTTTGCAAAGGAGACCGGTATCTCTAGGGTTGATTCCTGCTGTAGCAGGCATGGCACGGAGAAAGAGTTCCCTGGTGTGGGACTAGCATCCTAATGCACAGTTCCCAGGATGTTCCATCCCTGGAAGAGTTCAAGGCCAGGCTGGATGAAGCTTTGAGCAACCTGGTCTGGTGGGAGGTGTCCCTGCCCAGGGCAGGGGCGTTGGAACTCAATGATCTTTAAGGTCCCTTCCGACCCAAACCATTCTCTGTGCTGAGCACTGTGACTGGAAGCATATAATTGATGACAAATGAATTTCCCATCCTGCAGGAAGCCCCCATAATCTGGCATGGCCTCTCACTTGCGCCAGGATCATGTTATTTCTGATGTGGAAGAAGGCTTCACAAATAGGCCTCGGGTGCAAATCCTGCTTAGCACAGGCAACACAACAGGATAAAGGATTGGCCTTGTCGTTAAGACACTGAGCTGTCACTTTGGGGACCCTGGCTGTAGCTGATGTAGGTTGTTCTTCACTCCTGTTGGACTGAACTTCCACAGTGATAAATGAGGTGAACAGTAAATTCTAGGAGGGTGAGACCATGGTCCTGACAGTGCTCTGAGCACTTCGTAGATGGAGTCTGTTAGGTAGACGGGGGGCTCTTCTGCTCTTAAAGCATGTGTACCACTTCGATATTTCTTTGGTATTTATGGTAAAGAAAAAGGTTCACCAGGTCTCATTATCAGGGCTTTTTTTCATAGGGAATGTGACTTTGGGATAAGGGCTGTTGTTTCTTGGCAGCGCCCTGGATCAGGGCTGAATCTCACCTTTCCTTGTCTCAGTTGGATTGCTGGGACCTGTGCATCCCTCATTGTCTTCTGAGTCGGGTGACAGTCCAGAACTTAACGTACCAAGCCTTCCTTAGCTGGGTGTACCCAGCTGTAGGTTTACCATCTACTTGCTCTGGGTAGCAGCAGAGCCATTTAGGAGCCAGTTGCCCAGAGATGGCTTGGGGATACTTGTATCTGTTTCCAGACTCTGGACAAAGAGGCAGCTTGTCTGTGTGCTGGGCCAGAATCTTACCTTTTGGGCTGAGGCAAGTTAAAGTAATAACGATTTTCACCAGAAATCTGAGAATCTCCATCATTATCCTTATCCCTAGGTGGGTGAAGAGCATTGTGCTGTTCCTCTGTGCTTGCCATAATCACAGCTTGCTTCTGAAGAGACAATCAAACAATTCACCCTGGAAAGCACAATGACACTTAATTACAGTTTGAGCAAGACCAGTTGTGGTCCTCTGTGGCCTAATTTGCTCCTCCCAGCAAGCTGCCAATACCTCAAGGCTGAGCCTGTTGCACCCAGCAGATGTTTGTTGCTCTCGTTGCTATGCTCCAAAGCCCTCCCCGTTCGAGGTGATGGACAAATGCAATCTCCTTTTGCCTGAAAATGCCAAAGGAAAGAGAAAAATCTTTTGCAAACCAACTACTGTTTGTTTTTTTTCTTGAACCACATTCTAGTCTGGTCAGCATTCAAGTGTGGAAATGAATGGTGCTGTGGTTAAAACAAAGGATGTGAGTCATGAGTCCTGAACTTGTAAATACATATTTTATTTATTTTTTTTTTTTATCTCCCAAAGCTGCTGCTTAACCTTGGGTAGATGACATGACCTGAGACTGGCTTTCCTCACTTCCTCCACTCTGGGAGCCTCATCCATAAAAGCTGTCAGAAAAGAGGAAGGCAGTAAATTGTGCATTTTGAGCGCAGGTTTAGGTTAAGATATTTTCCTCAGGATTGGGTGGGATTTGGTCTAGTGTTGGCTGTACTTTGAGATCGGTACTGAACATAAAGTATGCCTGATGGACCTTAATTTTGATTATGTACAGTGTTGTCCTTTTCTAGTCCCTTTGCCAGTTCAGCTTTTTTAGGGCTCAGACTCAACAGGGCTTTGCTATGGATCCGCACTGTGCGTTACTTCAGCCACAACCTCAGCAAGGTCCAAGCCATGTGATGTTTTGTGCATTCCTGCAAGATGTCTTGTGACTCTGGCCATTCTTTCGGGAGGTGTCTGTAGCCCTTTGCTGCATTTTCCTGCTAAGGCAGGGCTGGGAAGAACATGCAGCTCCCTGCTGAATGGATTGTGATAGAAATTGTTTGAATAGTCCTGTCCTCAGCACTGGGCTGGGTTCTCCCTGTCACTTTCCTTGTGTGCCTAAGCGGGAGAAGCGGTATCAGGCGTGTGAGAGCTGGTTGGTGTGGATGTGCTCACCACAATGGTTATTTTGCTGAAGGGTCCTGGTCCTCGCTTAAAAGGCTGATTTTCTTGGCTGAGCTATTCCTCCTTCAGATTCCTCAGGATTGGTTGGTTTCTCCAGGGGAAAGCTGGAAGTAACCCACTTCTCTTCAATGTATTCCTGCACTGGTCCTCAAACTGACAGCATGGGCTACTCCCAGAGATCCATCCCTGGTTTCAGGCAGTGCCATGCACAGTTGAGACTGTGAACTGAGGAGCAGTGTCTGCAGATGTGTGTGAATTGGGAACCTATCAGTACTCGATTGTATTCAGCTCTTGGTATTCTGATTAAAGAAGCTTCAGCAGCCTGGGATAGGGCAGCTATTAACCCTACTGCAGAACAGTTCCTATCTGTATCGTAATTCCCTGGTAGATCTGGACACCGTTTTCCAGGTTACTCTTTTTGTTTTGGCTAAAACCTGCTTCTTTAGATGGGCTGCATGTATTCCATGTTAGTGGAATTAGCTGAAGTTGAAAAAATACCTTTGAAAAAGTATGAATCTTTTCAATTTATTTTTTTTAAACACCTTTTCCATCTGAAACTCAAAGAAAAGATATTTTGAATTGAACAACATACATATTTCAAGCCCAAGTGAAACTTACTTTGACATATTTCTTCTGCCTGAAAAACAAAGGCTTTCGGTTGTTGTTGACTTTTTCCTCGGCCAGCAAGTGAACCGAAAGATGACTTTTATTGCCACTGTTACGTGCGATGCATGCCATGGGGCTGTTTGTGAGTTTGCCCTGGCAACCCACCTCCCTCATCCCCTGGGGGATCCCCTGGATGGGGTTACCACACCCTTGGTGTCAAAAGAAGAGCTCCTGTGCTCTCTCTTCCCACTCCCACCCCATAAATCCTACTTTCTCAGCTCTTTGGCTCCTGTAGCCTTACTTTCTGTAACGTGTCTCCCTGGGGCTGCACCAGTGAGCCAGTGACTGAGTCTCATGAGTGATTTAAGTTTGTTTGCTAAAAAGTTAGAGAAAAGGCAGAAAAGTTGCTTATAGGGTGTCTTTGTGGGCTGTGTGAAGGATCCACACGTGCCTCAGCTGCTTTTAAATATCACCGCCCCTTCCTGGGTCAGGACATGTATTTGTTTAAAATTGTGTTACCTCCTACACCTTAAACCTCAGTCTAATTCCAGCTGGCTCCCCCTGTGCTGTGAACAGAGTTTGCTGCTGCTGCTCGGATCATCCTTGTGCATCTGCACTCATCATTTTGCAATTTTCAGCTTGATTTTGTGACGTAGCTAAGGCCATAGTATGGGCCTGGCTCTTACAATAGGAGTGATTCACAAGGCAGTGATTTCCTTCCCCTCCAATAACTCCACCACAGAAGGAGGGAGCAGAAGTGATACGAGTTCACTGATAGAGAGCCCAAATAACACACTGGGTAAAGAAAGGGCTGAACTGATTTTCCTTTTTGAAAGCAGCGCTAAAGGAAATAATAATTATATTCCCATTGTTGGCGGCTGCCATTTTACTGGACTTCACTTTTAAAATCCCCCTCTTTTCAGGTCAACCTCATTTTCTCTTTTCTCTTCATAGTTTTGGTTTACCATCGTTTTAGGCATCAATGCTGAGCTGCCAGATAGATTCGCCAGAAAATTGTTATTGACGAGAGTACTTATTAAACTGGAAGATATTTAAAGAGCCAGATTCTCACATAAACAAGTACTTTATATTGATGATACTTAGTGTTTTGATTTGAGACCTAATAACTGAAAATAGCTTCATATAAAAATTAATTACAAGTTAATAAAATGGTGGTTAATGCTTAATGCCATAACCACAGTATAATTAATGGTGATGATTAAAATTTAATTGTTATGTAATTTATAATTATTTTCTAATTATATTATTTATTTGCTGACCTGAAAGTGTGATCAGCCACCACACTGCTGACATGGGAATCTCTGACATTTCTAATACTTTATTTTTCAACACAAAAACACTATCTCAGTCCCAAATGTAAGAGTTGGGAGTTAGTGAAAGTTACTTGAATATGCCTGAAAACCAGGCAGGCTTAGGTTTTACGTGACAAACTGTTTCAGCAGCTCCCTAATTTCTAGCCTGTGCGCTGCAGGGTAATCAGTGCAATTCCCAGGAAATCCGTGAAGGTTGTAATGAGCCGTGACATGTTCAGTGCACAGTCAGCAGGAAGCAGTGCAGTGTGAGGAGGCTTTTGGCAAAGCCCGATGCGCACAGATCCTGGCTCTCGAGGAGCCAGCTGCTGATCCTGACACTTGCCCAGGGAAGTCGGATAGTGGGAACTCTGTACCACCTCCGTTCAGCTCTTTCTCCATAAAATCACTGTATCCATAATCTACCTCATTCATAAATAATTTGCTAAAGAAGTTTCCCATCCTGTTGCTGTTTCAGGATAGCTGTTTCTGCTAGAACGCTTTTGTTCATTATTAGAGGTTGGGGGTTATCCTGTGTTCTAATTTTCCCAAGATCCAGCTTTTCTGATCCTGAAGGTATATATCCCATTGGTTTCTGGGTGTGTGGATCAAAACCTTCCCGAGCTGAAGTGATTCTGACTTTTTGCAGATGCTCACTCTTGTGCTTTTGTAGGTAGCCTAAAACCCCAAATCTATTATCTTGAATTTTAGAGCTCCGTGTTTACACTGAGCTTTAGGAAGCGAAGCTATGTTCTGACGAACCATGTCCATGGCAAGCTGGCAGAGTCATCCCAGTAACATCTGTAAACAAAACTGAGGAGAAAAGTGACTACTTTGAGCCCAAAGAAATCGTGTTCATTTCAGATTTCAGCATCCTAAGTGTGATCACGGATCACGTAATACTTCTGACTGGCAACTACTTTTTTTTTAATTTAGTGGTCCAGTGTTTTGGATTGCTATGCTCAAACTTGAAAGGAATGATTTTATTTGAATCCATTCTAAAATGTGGAGGGCAAGTATTGCATTCTTGCAAAGTCAAAGACCAAGGAATTTCAGTAAATGTTTAAGTGTATTTTCCCCAGTCAGATACCCTCCTCTGCTGGGCAGAACTGCAGCACCGAGACTCCCCAGGCAAAACCAAGAGTGAGTGAAAACTCAAGCAACATTTGTAACAGGAAGGATATCTTTTATTAGGTCAACTAATGCAGCTAAAAATAAGAAACAGGCATACTTTTGCGCACACTCTGGCATGCACAGAGATGAAACTGGGTTTGATTTTTTGTTAAGTAAACACCACTGTGTGTATTAAAATGAACAGAGAGAAGGGACAGCTACTGGAAGATGGGGCAGAATTTTTAAATTCTTTTTGCTGAAGTGCTCTTGGTGTCGTGAGTGAAGAGACTTGCCCGTGGCACTCTTCAAATTGCCTGGATCCTTTTAACAGTTGTTCCTTTCCATTGAAAACTTGCTGAGCAGTAGCTAAAGATTTTGGGGAACAAGCACTGGGGAATGATGTACTGAGCACCGTGACGAAAGCAGCCCAGAAACAAGATGCCACAGCTTTCAAGAGGTCCCTCCCTTCCTTCCCCTCCCCTTAAACCACACACAAAAACACATCCTAGGTGGTCGAGGAGACATTGCCTGGAAGTACAAAGTGCCTGAGTTGCACATGTGATTGTTACACTGGGATAAAAGCCGGAGTCGGGACAAGGGCAGATCCCGCTGCTTCAGTATCTGGACTTTTTTGAAAAGCCAATTTGGCAAGCAGCATAACAAGAGCCTAACAAGTGGATGGACATATGGGGAGGCAAAATAATTGTGCATCGGGAAGAGTGTGCAGATGTGAGCTGAAGTAAGGGCGTAACTCCATATGGCGCACGGCTGACCTTCTGTTGGTGCCTGAATGACGGTACGCGGAGCGGGTCGCACCATCTGAGGGATGCTGTACTGGGAGCAGGGCTGAAACCAGACAGAACTGGATTTTACGCGCATCATCTGCTTCCCACAAAACAATAAGGCAGCTCCCGACAGCTGTTGTGCCTGAGATCATCGTGGTATTGCTGCACCTTGCAACTCTTGAGTCCTTCCCTAAAATACTTCGTTTATGCTATGCTTCGGGGGAAGAAATAGTTACTACCACTAAAGTGCTGGTGGCTCTTAATCCCCTGTGCAGGGAGAGCATAGGTGAGTGTGCAGATTACCTGATTTCTGTCCATGTTCTCTATGGTTTAAATGCCAAAAGTTAATCCTTTCAAACACAGGATATTAAAAATCCTGTGATTGGCATGTTTATTTGAGAAACATCGTGGATTTTTTTGGTAAACTAATGCCAAAGGGATGTGCACGTTAGGTAGAATAGCTGTGACATTCGGTTACTAGGAAAGTGTGGTGAGTGGAGGGCTTAATTCTCCAACCTAGAAATCCTTTGATGAAATATGCTTGATAAATCCAAACTACAATTTATTATCATGTGTTTCTCCCTTTCTCTTTCAGCTGTTCATCCTAACACTGGCTAAGGGTTCAGCCTCCTTTTATCAATGTCTGCTCAAAGTGCTCAGGAGGATTTGCTCCTGTATTCACCAGAAGTCTCTGATATATGAGATTGTAGCCTAATGCCAATAATCTTTTGTGAGGAAGTGTCACAATACATACATCGATCACCCAAGCCTCTATCTGTCACACTCTCCCAACCCAACCGTATTTTTCATGACACAATGCGGCGCATGGCCTTTAAATTACCCATCTGTCTGACAAATCAGTGAGTGTGGCAGAAACTGGCAGCAGTTTGACGTCGCCTATCACTTTAACTGAGGTGAAAGTAATGCAAACAGATTTATGGGATCCCCTTTGATTATAGACTATGAATATATTTGGAATTGATGGTTGGGAGAGAGACACAGTGGAGAGGCAGGAAAGGCTCGTAGGCAAAAGCATTAGTGTTGGGTTTGCAGCTTAGCATTTACTATGAGGGAGATTGTTCTGTTCTTAATTTTTTCCTTCCCCATACAGTGCATCTTATCTGAGTATCTCTAATGGTTTTTCACATTTTTTTTTCTTTTTCTTTTTTTATCCTGGATGCTTATTTAGCTCTTCTGTACTCCTAACTTTACAAGTACCAGGGCTGAATCTTTTCAAATGTATTTGCAGTACAGCTGTTAAACGTATCTGTGACGTTTATCGCATGGCAGTAAATACTGCTGAATTTCCAAGTGTGCTCTGGATACAGTGGAGTGCAGCAGAAGACAAATAGCTGACAAGGACGGCTGCTTGCTGCACTGTTATAGAATCATACGGTCATAAAACAGTTTGGGTTGGAAGGGACCTTTAAAGGTCATCTAGTCCAACCCCCCTGCAATGACCAGGGACATCTTCAACCAGATCAGGTTCCTCAGAGCCCCGTCCAGCCTGACCTCGAGTGTTTCCAGGGATGGGGCATCTGCCACCACTATGGGCAACCTGTTCCAGTGTTTCAGCACCCTCATTGTGAACTATTTTTTCCTTCCATCTAGTGTAAATCTTCCTTCTTTTAGTTAAAAGCTATTACCCCTTGTCCTATCACAACAGGCCCTGCTGAAAAATGTGTCCCCATCTTTCTTATCAGCCCCCTTTAAGTACTGAAAGGCCACAATAAGGTCTCCCTGGAGCCTTCTCTTCTCCAGGCTGAACATCCCCAACTCTCTCAGCCTGTCTCACAGCAGAGGGGCTCCAGCCCTCTGAGCATTATTGTGGCCTTCTCTGGACCTGCTCAAACAGATCCATGTCCTTCCTGTGCTGAGGGCTCCAGAGCAGTACTCCTGGTGGGGTACCAACTCATCGTGGTGAGGACTTGAGTTCTGTGATGGAGTAGAGCAAAGCATCGACTTGTGGGGTTTTGGTCCCATGCTTTATCTTTGTTGTGGAAGTAACCAAGACCTTTGTCTCCGTGCAGAGGCTCTGGGCCCAGTAAGCATTGCCTTGAACCTGGTTCATAACCAAAGTCTGCTGTAAGAAGCCTGGATTTTTAGAAAGGGGATTTTTATCCTACTTAGTGAGGTTGTTGTTCAAGTGCAGTGGTGAATTGTGACGGTGAAAGCTGGGACTGAGAACTGTAAGTATGTCTCATGTGCAGGCAACAACACGCCCATTCAAACAGCTCTTGGCTGCAGCTGAGCTCTGGAAGCCCTGGGCTATCCAGTCCCAGTAAGTGGTAGGGTGGTACCCTTTGGGTGTTAGTACAGTTGTTGAATCATTTTCTGAGCTTTCTGGAGCTTGCACAAGCTTCTCTTGATACTCTGCTTGCCTTCCTTCAGAGAAGCCGTGGACTGAAGTGAGTCCTTTCTTTTTAAAGAACTGGTTTTTGTGAACGAAGGTGCAGGCATTGGAAGTCACTTAACAAAACAGATAGTTGTGGTTCAGCTGGGATGGCGTTTGCCTGGGTTCCGTGGTAAACTGTCATTTGTGGGGTCGTCACAGAAACTCAGCCCGTTCCCTGAACACCTTCTGTTTCCTCGTGCCAGGCAGCACCGGGCTAGCAGGGATCTGTCACTGCTGTGGGGTCTGGTATTCCCTGTTATCGCAGCCATCGGTAGCTGTGGGGATTGTGATCCACAGCTGCTTAGCTCTGAGATAAACTTTTCTAAATCCAGGGTCCTTCTCCTGAATTTTGCTTGGGGGATGTTGGCATAATCTTGAGCTGAAGCTGGTTTGTGGATTCCAGCATGCAACCTAAACCTCTGACTGTCATCAGCGTCGTGGCGCTGCAGGTCTTTCAAAGCAATGGAGGGGAGATGCCTTCTGGGACAGATGTTTTCTAAACAAACAGGTTATTTTCTTTTTCTCCCAGCTGGTGTTTGCCTTGAGAAGAGGGAAAACAGGTAACATTCCCCTCCGTGCTAAACTGTAGAGGCCATTTTCATTAGGATGATTGTTACATGAACCAAAACGTTTTGCCTTTGCCTGCTGTGCAAAGGAAAAGGTGGTGGCAAATGGAGTTCATCACTGGTGGGATGAGTACTTTCCAGCCCACAGTCACTTACTTGAAAACCACATCCCAGCTCCTGTAAATGGGGTGTTGGTGGTGTCACTCCTGCATTTTCAGGCAGGCTTCTGGCAAGCTTGTGGCAGCTGGGTTCTTGCACAAGCATCTCCCACATCCCCAGATGAGGAGGTGGAGGCAGTGATGCCAAGTGTTGCATCTCCTCACGCAAGGTTGTGTCTGCAGGGTTTGTGGGAACCTGTGCAAAGCTTTGGTTTGGCTAAAGGAAACCCTGACGTATTTGCATTTAGTCCCTAGTACTTGGTGTTTTATTTTTTCAAACCCAAGCTACTCCTGTTTTAAAAGCTCCATCCACAGTTCTCCCATCAGGTTCTGCCTGCCTCTCACATCCATTCTGACAATGCATTCATTGGAGAGCCCTTTGTGCAAGTCCCACACCTTGTTGGTGTTTGTGAGGGAGGCCACATCTACATTTGGAGCACAGAAGACAGATGGACTATCCCAGCATGACGTTCAAAGCCTGGGCACCAGCTAGGCTAGCATCACCGTGAGAAGGAAAGCTACAGGTGGTGTCTCTGCTGAGGTTGTTCCTCTGGTATAATCCTGTCTCTGCCGTGAGTTTTTCTTTCAATCACAGCTTTTTCAGTCAGGGGTCTCACCAAGGCAGGCATCACTTTGGTGGCTTTAGGCATGTTCTTCGTAGCTCCTGGAAGCAGAGCAGAGAGCACGTGTGAGCAAAGTCACACTGAGGTGCCTTTTGATTTAAACCAGTCCAGGGCTATTCTCTGTAGGCAGGAGCTCTGAGACCCAAGGAACGCATTGGTTTCTGGTGGTGACCTTCAGGACAGCATGGTCTGAATGTTATGTCTTGGGCCCAGTGAATCCTGCTGGATGAAGATCTCGAAAAGCAGCCTGGCCCCTCTGCTTCTAGTCCCTTTGCCCAGCTGCTGCTGAGTCAAAACATTTGCTTTTTATGAATAATGAATTTTTCTTTTCCTCTAGGGAAGATGCATAAACTTCACTCGGGTGAAATCGGATGGAACCTCTGCCCCTTACAGCCCACCGCCAAAGCTGCCGCGGCGTGATGATGTTCCTCTCAACAACGCTCCGAGGAATCCTCCTCCTCCTCCTGTGTCTCTGCAGCCCCCTTCCAGGCAGCCTCCTCCCGGACCACCCCCATCCCGAGCACCCCCTGGACCTCCTCCTTCCCGCCCGCCCCCGCAGCCCATGGCTTAGAGCGCAGCAAAACCCTGATCGACAACACATGTCCCTTTGCTGAACACGGCATATTTATTGAGTATTGGTTTACAGTTAAAGATATCAGAATTTGTTGCTGGTCAGCAAAAAAAAAAAGAAAAGGAAAAAAAAAAAAGAAAAATTGCCACGTGTCAATTTTAGTGTATGAATATATTTATACCACACGTGCTGAGTAAGCGTTCAGTGGATAGA
>JAHREE010000533.1:311298-378006 GCA_033628505.1 Tringa tobata | reverse complement strand
CCTCCCGTTCCAGACCAATGACAAACCTTTGGGGGTGGCATTGCTTTAGTTGGTGATTGCTCTTTCTACAGCTTCACCATGGCCTTAAATCTGCTGCTCAGTAGTCATTGGGACTCAAAGCTGCCTCTGCTGAGAAGTTTCCTATTGACACTGTCCTCTCTGTCCCTGTGCTGGCTGTAAAGCAAACTTCTGCAAACTGAAGACCTCTTCCAGATCTTCCAGGCTAATGAACACGCTGCCTCTCTTGATGCCCATCATTGCCTCTTGCCTGTTTGTCACTGCTCCCAGAGCTTGGCTGGCAAAAGGGCCAGCCTGCAAACACGTGCCGGCTGTATCTACTGGTAAAGCACTCAAGAAGGACACCTGAGCTAGTAGTTTGGCCAAAGCCAGCCTGAGCATCTGGATACACTTCAGCTGTGGCACCAGGCTAGACCTGGCATTGGCTGACAGGCTCTCCTGAGCACACAGCCATTAAACTTCCAGCCTCTCATTAAAAAGCAGGAATGCAGGTCCTGAAGGGAATTTCCACAAGCTCTTCTGCCTGGTGAGGATCACTGGAAAGCTTTTTTTTTTTTTCCTGGGTAAGACTTGGGTGACACTCTAGAAGAGGGGCAGGACCCTCTTTAGCACAGGAGATAAGAGCAGAAGGGATTTGCACCATAGCAGGAGGCTGCTGGGTGGCACTTGGTGGTCTGTGTTACGCGAGTCAGATGGGACAACTGTTGTGATTCCTTCTGGTCCTTAAGCTCTGATCCAAACGTGCTTTTTATTTGACTCTGAGGCCACCCCCATTGAAAAATCCATCAAGTCATACTGATATCATTGGTTCAGTATTAACCACACCCCTGCAAGTAAATTTGTGAGAATATAGTAGTTTCCTGGAGCAACTTAAATCTCTGGGCTGCTAAGGAAGAGAAAATTCTGTCTGTTATTGGACTAAGGTGGTGGTGACTCTCTGTGACTAACCCCTCAGGTACTCACCTGTTGAAAGGACCTTATTGTATTCCAGCCAGTCCCTTGACTAACAGCTTTTGTTAGACTCAATCTCTTAATCCTGGGCTCTGATTGATGGCCCCACAGCCTCGTGGTGAGTGGAATAAGTCTCAGCGTGTCTTTCTGCCCTGGGACTCCAGCACTGGCAGTGCCTTAGGCGTCTATCTGGAGGATTCCTCTCTAGTTGGCCCTTGGTTCAGAGGAAAACATCAAACCTTCACTTCTCCAGGTGGATCTGTTCCTTCAGGGTAGTCTCTTGGCCCAAATCCTTCCCACAGAGGTACTTCCTCCTTGAGATCAGCTTTCAGAAGTGAAGCAGCAGCAGGAGAATAAACCTGCTACCTGGAGAAACGGTCCCTGAGGGCATGACTATTCTAGGAAATCAAAAAACTATGAATTGCTATGAAAAACTATGAAAAAACTACCCTGTGCCAAACCACTGAGAAATGCAGTTCCCAATAGCAATATAATACGACAGCATACGTGTTATGAAGTATTGTATTTAATGGGTGAATAAGAAAGTCTAGCCTACTCAGCTAGGAGGAGAACTAGAACAAACCAACCAGCCTAGTAGAACCAACCCCTCCACTCTCCTGTGCCGCTCCCATGTGTAGGCAATCAATAAAAATATTTTACATTCCAAAATACTTTTTTTTTTTTCCTTCAGCTGATACCAAGGCAGTGGTGAAAAGCCCCATATTTTTCTTCTTCTTTCAGAGTGAAGAAGAGGGCAAGGTCGTGACCGGTGCTTTAAACTTCGACCCCACGCCTGATGCTCAGACTCTGTACAAAGCCATGAAAGGTCTTGGTGAGTTGACTCCAACCGCAGGTGTAAATTCTACATTCTGCTCATAATTGCCAAGTTAAAAGCCATTCCTGAAAAAAATTGCAGCCAGAGATACCATTTTTTTGATGTGGAAAATTAAAACCTAAAATTTCCTCAGTACATACTTAAACTTCTACATTATCTTTTCAGTGAGGGTGGTGAGATACAGGAACAGGTTGCTCAGAGAAGCTGTGGCTGCCCCACCCCTGGAGGGGTTCAAGGCCAGGCTGGATGGGGCTTTGAGCAACCTGGTCTGGTGGGAGGTGTCCCTGCCCAGGGCAGGGGGGTTGGAACTGGATGATCTTTAAGGTCCCTTCCAACCCGAACCATTCTATGATGGCAATGAACTAGTGAAGGTTGTCTGAGTACTTGAATTGGGATTTTTGGACTAGTCTCAACTTGCTCTGTCTTTATGGCTTGTTGTTGCTCTCCACAGGGACTGATGAACAAGCTATAATTGATGTCCTAACCAAGAGGAGCAATGTGCAGCGTCAACAGATTGCCAAATCCTTCAAAGCACAGTTTGGAAAGGTTCTTCCTAAACAAGGCCATATTCAGTCGTTGTTTCACTGCATGCAGGATGTAGTAAATGGGTGTACAGTTCATGCTGCAAGCATAAACAATATGCAGGTCTTCTGCAAATAAGTAGATAAATATTTATTTATAAGGCCTGGAGTGAATGTGTGAAATTAATTATTTTTTTTTTTTGAAAACTTGATTTTCTCCCAAAGAGTCCAATCTTATTTTCTAAATTACATTTTGGCCAGAAATCTTTTTTAAAAATAAATTTTAACTTGAAGTGTAACTTAATGCTTTCAAAGCTATAAAAAAAAAACTTGATAGCTTTCTGAGTGGCATTTTGAGTAAAATATCGGTTTGTTTTGAGGCTATTTTAAATGCCAAAGAAAGTTCAACTTGGACTTATTAAATTATATTTGTTTGGAAATTCTGAAAATGAAAACAAACTGTGATTATCGACAACCATGTTTTCCTGCAGCTGCCTTTGGTAAAATATTACTTTTATTGGGAAAAACTCTTCCACCAGCCGTACTCCAGAGCTAGTTCTCTGAGAGTCACAGTTAAAGAGGGGGGGAAAGAAGAAAGTGTATTGGGAAAGAGCAATATAGACCCTTGGGTCAGTGTAGAAACAGGGGTCTCTAATGACCCTTGCTGGAAGGGGGGCTGCCACACAAGGGAGATGGGGGGCAAATATGGGAAAACGGATAGAGTGCTTGCACCCCACTAAAACAGGGTGAATCGTACCCTAAAAACCTGCATTATAGTGAAAGGAAAGTTGGCAGTCTATCTTCAAGTCTATCCAAGATGAGGCTGGATGGGGCTCGGAGCAACCTGGTCTGGTGGGAGGTGTCCCTGCCCAGGGCAGGGGGGTTGGAACTCGATGATCTTTAAAGTCCCTTCCAACCCAAACCATTCTGTGATTCAAACAGACTGTATGTCTGATTCTGCAGAAGTCCGGGGTGCCTGTTCATGTGCAGGCTTTGGGAATTGGCTGGGTGAAGCTCCATCCCTTGGAGGAGCCTTCAGCTGCCTGGTTCTGCTCGCTCAGTTAAAGAGGGTGGAGGGATCTTTTCCTCTTCCCTACTCTGCTGGAGAATTAATTAGTGCCTGGGAGAAGCTTGAGTAATGGGACAACAGGGAACGTGGAAGGACCTAGACACGTCCCCTTTTGGAGTTAGGTGTCTCTTTCAGTCCCAGGACCTTTTCTAATAAACTGATAAGACAATATTGTCATTCAGCATCATTGCTGTAGGCCATGGGGGTGGAAACAGCCCCAGGCAGCAAAGAGGTCCTCTGAGGCTTTTTATGTAACTGTGTGGTGTGTGTTTAACAGGACCTGATTGAAAGCCTGAAGTCTGAACTGAGTGGTGACTTTGAGAGGCTCATGGTAGCCCTCATGTACTCCCCGTTCAAGTATGATGCCAAGGAGCTCCATGATGCCATGAAGGTGAGCGAACTGCATGCTGACCCTTAAGTAGCAGCACAGATCCGGTGTTAATTTCCTGTAGCTGTGCTAATTAACGCAAGTGATACTAACTGGACTGTCACATGGTTAAGTTTGTTATTAGCAGTGGCCTTTGAGAAATGTTCTTTTAGGGACATGGTTTAGTGGTGGTTTTGGCAGTGTCAGGTTGATGGTTGGACTTGACCTTAAAAGGTCCCTTCCAATCTAGATGATTCTATGAAATAGTTAATTTTGCCATTAATGCATATCTGGGGGGAAATGCTGCTTTAATATTTAGGGGTGTATGAGAGTCTCTGTACACACGTGTCTCAGAGCCTGGGGAAGGCAGCAGCAAAACTAAACTCAGCTTTGGCAAGGAACGCACGACCACAGATGATGGCTTTCAGTTAAACATCTCTTCCTGCTTTCTGCAGTGCTTCTTGTGAATGGAGCTTAATGACACAAAGCTGTTGCCCTGGTGCCCCACCTGAGACATGAAACCTTTAAGAAACCAAGGGGTGGTGGTACGAGGGTCAGGCTGGGGTTGGCTGGGATCCTGCCTCTTGATACGGTCCCTTTTCAAGTTTCACATGCAGAGAGGTCTATTAAAATGGACTGACTAGGCAAGCATTGGTTTACCCACGTCATAGAACCGTAACCCTCTAACACTGTCTGTCATCAAAGATGCAGATCCAGAAATGCATTGCAGAAGTCAATTAGGCACCTCTGTAAAAGAAACCACATTCAAACCAAATGTGCTTTGGGTCTCCAGCTTTCGTCCTGACACTTTCTCACGGTTCAGCATTCACTTTACTGCCATCTGACTCCTCCCTTGACTATACTTCTCTAGCAATAAATTACACCCTATGACTAGATACCTCTCCCCACCTTTATTTCTCCACTCTGTTTTCTATTAAAGGGTGCAGGAACAAGTGAAGATGTTATCATAGAGATCCTGGCATCCCGGACAAAAGCGCAGATCAAAGAGATAATCAAGGCATACAAAGAAGGTGAAGTACCTGGGGCTCTAATTTGTGTGGTCAGAGATATGTCTGAGTGCCTGATTGCACATCGGGAACAGTGTTACCAACTTGGCACTGGCAGCAGGAAAATGAGAGTTTTTTTAAAAGCAAGAAGGTGCAACCTAACTCTGCTTTCAGCCTGGCAAACAGAATGCGACTACTCAGAGAGAATTTGAAAATCCCTTTCCAACTCTCTGTCAAGCTAGAGGAAACCGTCAGCAGAGCACAAATTTGGTTCAGTTTGGTCACAAAGGCTATTGCCAGAATGCAATCAGAACTATAAGTATGCACTTGGCTTTCTCTCCCCATTAAATACATTCAAGATGGGAATTTATCAAAAATATATTTGTAACTACTGGGTATCTCTTTGCTCCCTTAAACTTTTATCTCTAACATTAGCTCTGTGTTTATTTGTCGGTCATTAGTGGAGCTAGAGACTCAGTTGGATGTGAATGCTGACCTGGGTATCACTGAGGGTGTGAGCTGATCCCAGCCCTGTTTTTTTATGCTAGCGACCTTCTTGACTAGTGTCAGGCTATTGTGTGTCCTTGAGTGACTGGTAATATCCCAACTATATCACCCAAATAACAAATCCTTCCCTTGTCCTTCTCTTTCCCTCGGGTAGAATACGGTTCTGATCTGGAAGAAGACATAAAATCGGAAACAAGTGGCTACTTTGAACAGATTCTGGTTTGCCTTCTTCAGGTAATGCTAGAGAAGAGAAATGAGGGTATAAAGATCTTTGCAGTTTTCTCCTCCTTTTTGGAGAAGGTGTGCAATAGAAGAGGCAATACAGTCATGATCACTAGATGAACATGTTTGTCTCTTCAGTTTAGTTGGGGTTGCTCAGCCTGGAGAAGAGAAGGCTCCGGGGAGACCTCAGAGGTCCTTCCAGTCCCTAAAGGGTCTACAGGAGAGATGGGGAGGGACTCTTCATCAGAGAGGGGAGCAACAGGATGAGGGGGAAGAGTTTTAAACTGAAAGAGGGGATATTTAGATGAGATCTCAGGAAGAAATTGTTTCCTGTGAGGGTGGTGAGACACTGGAAGAAGTTGCCCAGAGAAGCTGTGGCTGCCCCATCCCTGGAGGGGTTCAAGGACAGGCCGGATGGGGCTTCAGCAATGTGGGGGTGTCTCTGCCCATGGCAGGGGGTTTGTAACTGGATGATGTTTAAGGTCCCTTCCAACCTGAACCATTCTATGTCATTTGGACTGCATCCCTGTTTCAGCTCCAATGTGACTGAAGCAGGGAAACTCCCTCAGCAGCAGTGAGAGAGCTGGGGACCTACCATCAGCTCTGCTGCAGGGAGACAAAACCGTTGCAGTCTACAATGTTCTCAGAGAACAATGCCTTTCAACTATGATTCACCCTTTTCCAGGGTCTGTGTCCTCAATGCTGAGTGCATTCAGATGCATTTATCCTATCACTTTTCCCAAATTTTCCTGCCTAGCAGCAGAATAACTTGGCAATTTTTTTGGCTGCGCTTCACATAACTGATTTCGGTGCCTTTCAGTGAAGGAGTCAGCCCTTGTGCCGTCTGAGATTGCTGCTTGACTACTCTGCAGAAATAGATAGCTGAGAAGGGTAATCAATCGTTGCCCAGAATGTTTGCTGTGATGCTTACACATGGAAGGATCTTCATGAGACAAAAATCTTACTTTTCTTTTTCTTCTCGTAGGGCGAGAGGGACAATGCCACCCTCTACGTGGACACAGCACAGGCTCTCCAGGATGCAGAGGTACCCTCAGATGCCTGTGATCAGTCATATGCCTGCATCCCTCCCCTCTTGAGCTCCAGAGTGCTTCAGTGGGCAGCCGAGTCCTAGCCAGCAGAGGGTTGGAGCCACAATAGTTTGGGGAGGGGTGGTCTTCAAGTGGAAGCAACTTGGTGTTCTTCAATTTTGTTACACTGCTGAGCCTTGTTGTTCCAAGGAGGAGTGATGAGAACTGGGCTTGGGCTCAGCTGCTTTTGACCTGTGAAAGTCTATGAGTATGGTGGAGTGGGACAGCAAATAGGGAGGAAACCTCAGAAGTATTGTTGGCTGCTGCAGGAGGGCTGGGAAGGGTAGAGATAGTGGCTGCTCCAATTTCACTAGAAGGTATGGTCGAGGGTTTTCATAATCAACCATTTTGTGAGAGTCTAGTTCACACCGTTTTCACTTCAGACCCCTTTAGCCTGGCAGTGCCTGAAGCCAGGCTCTGTTCCTTTGCCAGCTGCACACACAAAACATCTCTCTGACAGTTGTGTGTTAAATTACAGACTCTCTATGCTGCTGGGGAGAAGATTCGGGGCACTGATGAGATACAGTTCATCACCATCTTGTGCACAAGGAGTGCCACGCACTTGCTGAAAGGTAAGGAGCAGAGCCCATGTTCCTAAGGGAGAAATCACTCTCACCAAACAGAAGAGGCAGGGCTATGGATGGCAGAGATGGCTGGTCAGAAATACGTACCTGAGTCTGTGTCCTGAACCTTGGTCACTCAGTGATTAAAAGCTGCCAACTTTCATGAAAACTTATGAAGGCTTTAAAAAAAAAAAATCAAGTGGCTTATCTAGGAGTCCTTATACAGTGATGATGGCTGGATGGTATAGCTCTTTTTATAAACCCAAGGACAGAGAGAGAGAGTCCCTTTCTAGCCAGGCAGGAGCATGCAGTGGACAGATGCATGACTCCTTAGACATGGGTTCCTCTGGGAACCAAAAAACCACCAAAAAAGTATCTGGTTATTCACTGTTGGAGAACCACAGGGTGCACCCTGCATTTCTGCTCCAGGTTCTTCTGAGGGAGGAAGACACTGAGCCAGCTCCAGCTAAGGAAACCCTGAGCTCCCCACTGCCCTGTGCAGCAGAGATTTGTCTCATCAGTCTGACGCTCTGACTAACAGATTTTGTGATGTCAGCTGAATCTGAGCATATCAAGCAGTATGTAAATCAGCTGGACCTGAACTGATAAATTTAGCTGGCCATAAATTAGGTATGCCCGAGTTTTTTCAAACTGATGTCTTCTGAGGCTGTTTTCTAAGCCCTGGAGGCCAGCTCCCCCTTGTGTTTCAAATTTAATCTCCAGCATCACTTAGAAAACATCCCCTCCCCAAAAAAAAGTGCTCGTCTTTTGCTGTGTCTCCCTTTAAGAACTGAATATCAACTAGTTGTTGTCAGGATGCAACCAGTCTTTGGGACCTCCTGTATCACCAAGCAAGTACTTTCCTCTGTGCTGCGGCAGCCTGTAACCATTTATCTTCAAAATTTGAGTGCAATCATCTCAGCTAATTTGTTTGGTTTTAATATGGAGAGTAGGCCTCCGTTGAGAAGGTTGTATCCATCTGTCTATTCAGTGGTATTGCCTTTCCCCAAAGTATCCGAGTGTTAATGTTTAGGTGTCTGATCTTGAATACTGAGCCAGCTTCATTAAGATGTCCATTCCATCACATAGCAGTTCTTGTTAGGAGAGCTAGGAATCAAAGCTGAGAGCTGTAACTGAACCCCAGAGCATCCAGAGTGTATAAGGTGAACAACAACTCTGTTGCTGAGCTTTTGTTAATGTGGGAGTTGAAATACCTTGGAATCTGCACCTGCGTTTTGCTCATATTTTCTGAGTTGTTTTTGTTAAAAATTGTGGTTGAAATAGTAAGCTTTCCCAAACTATTGACATCATTTGAAGAGAGACCTTATCTCTCTACAGCTCCCTGAAAGGAGGGTGTAGCCAGGGGGGGTCGGTCTCTTCTCCCAAGGAACAGGCCATGGGACAAGAGGAAACGGCCTCAAGTTGCCCCAGGGGAGGTTCAGATTGGAGATTAGGAAAAATTTTTACAGTGAAAGGGTTATTAAGCTTTGGAATGGGCTGCCCAGGAAAGTGGTTGAGGCACCAACCCCGGAGGTATTTAAAGGATGGGTAGACATAGTGCTTAGAGACATGGTTTAGAGATGTGGGGGGGTTGTTTTTGTCAGTGTTGGGTTGATGGTTGGACTAGATGATCTTAAAGGTCTCTTCCAACCTAGACAGTTCTATGATTCTATGATTTAAAAGTCCAAGTGCCATAGGCAGCACGGTCTCAGACTTTATTTATTTTATTTTATTTTGGCTCATGAAGCTAGTGATGTCAACAAACAAGAGACGAAATGATAGAATTGTGCTTAACCTTCTGTTGTCTGCTTCATTTCTGTGGTTAAAGGCAGCACTGAAGGGTCAGAATTCCAAATGAACATGAGGCGACTGAACTTGCAGGGAGTTAAGGCCTGTGGATGGGTTGGTTTTTCGTGAATGTCCCATCCACTTTTGTAGCTGATTTCTGGGCTTGACTGAAGCTTTCTGAAGTTGGTGCAAATGTGGCCATTGCTTAAGGAAGATCTATGTTTCCATACAGGCAATACCTGGAAATATTGGGTACAAAATGCCTGAGCAGTTGCTTGGCAAAACATTGAAGTTTTTTTGTGTTTCAAACAGTGTTTGAAGAATACCAGAAACTGGCTGGTAAGAGCATAGAAGACTCTATCAAGAGTGAAACTAGTGGTTCACTGGAGGATGCCATGCTGGCTATTGGTAAGAGCGGCTTCATTTCCCTTTCTTTTGACTGTTATGAGACGAATCTACTTTATTATAAAGGTATCTGGTAGGAAGTAAAGTGTGCTTTAGGATCCCAAGGGCACACTGAATTAATGGAAAGCGTGTTGCATCTCTGCTACCTGCTGCCCTGGGCTGGATTTACCATTGATTCTCACTGAGGTTTTTTCTATGTCTAGTGAAATGCACCAGGAACATCCGTTGCTACTTTGCAGAGAGGCTGTACCATGCTTTAAAGGTAAGACTCTTCATTGTAGGACACTTGTTTTCATGCTGGACGTAGCTTGTAACCTGGCTTCCAAAAATTCGAATTAGAAGACCAAGGTTTTGCTGAAATCCAGCAAGTTTAGTGCCGTTGTTGCCAGTAATAGCAGAATCCCTTCAAGCATCTTGGGAAGAGAAGTACCCTTTAAGCTTGAGATAACAAGGGAGCTTGGCTTTTCTGGCTTGGCTTTTCTGACTTAGAAGACTGCAAGGAGCCTAGCCCCACCTTCTAGAACATGGACAAAACTTCTGGAAGTAGCTATTCTAAGAGGCTGATCATGGTGAAGTTCAGCCTATAAAGTTGACTTAATGGACTGAACCACAATATTTTCTTTTAAGGAAGCAGTTCTCCCAATGGCATTATAAATGGAAGAGTCCCAGATGGGGACACGTAAAGCATCTGCAGGTTGTGCCCCTGTTACTCTCCACTGATTTGTAAAAGATGTCAGCTCTCCCAACTCTGGGGAAAGCCGAGTGATTATTTTTGTTATCAATGTGATCTTAATTTTCCTGTGAGTGATTAAACAATATTGGTTGAAGCCAAGTGTTGTTACGGGTGGTGCTGCAGAAGGACAATACATATTCAAATACATATTCAGTGCCCAATTCCAACTCTGTAGCATGTTTGCTTTTGCATTTGTCCTGTGCAAAGCACGCTTCCATGGTGGGCTCGTGGTATGGACAGTGGCCCCTGGCAGGGGGTGGGAGCTGGCCCTCCAGAAGGAGAAGCAGATGTGCTGCAGAAGATGTGCCAAGTGATGTTTGACAAGTTCCTCCTGTCCTGGATCATTTTTCAGTAGCTTATCCCTGGAACACCCACTAACACCACAGACTGATATATCTGTTGTTCCAGGGGGCTGGCACCCGTGATGGGACTCTCATAAGGGTGATCGTTTCCCGAAGTGAAGTTGACCTAAATCTTATAAAGGTTGAATTCAAGCAGATCGCAGGAAAGTCTCTCTCCAGTATGATTCTGGTAAGCAGCCTCTTTGTGTGACAGTTCCTTGCCATCACATACATTCCTAACCTGTCCAGCATTGCGGGATGATTCCACGATTGTTTTCAGTATAAATGTCACTTTCGTTAGGCCTGTTAAAAATCAGCTCCTTAAGGGACACGTGTGCCTGAAAGGTGAGTCAGATTGTGTGCTCTGTGACCAACTTGGGCAAATCCAACCCTGAGGAGAGACTGCTCCAGGTTTTTCATGGACCAGACTCTGTATCTGTGCATTCCGTGACCTCCTAGGTGAATGTAGATTCATTTAATTCTCCCCGTTACACCTTTCCTACACCGCTGTGCTATTTCCTCCTCTCTCCTGGAGTTCTCCTTAACTGTGGTAAGGTAGGCTTAGAAGCTGAACTTTGCCAAAGCATATTGTAGCTTCTGAGGTTTGAGTCTCAGCCCTGAGTGACTCTCCCCTTTTAGGGCTGGAATACTGGGTTTTACCATTTGTCCTAAGGGCTCTGGGACGTTCCTCTCCCCCGGTGCAAGTGGCAGAGAAGCCCTATCCTCAGCAGTCCCCATGGGAAGTCTGGTTCTGTAATGAGGGCCCTTTCTTCTAATTTGCACTGTCAGTGTCTGTCATGTTGATTAATGACCAGTCTTCAAGGGTCTGCACGGAACGTTCATTCCTCCTGAGAAGTGGAACTGGCTTTACACCTGTCGTCACAAAAACGTTCAAAGGGAGCGCGTTTTTTTTTAATCTGGTGATATTCCCTGCTTCTCTAGATCAAAATGGCCATATTTGTGGCTTTTTAAAAAGAAAAAAGTCATGTGTCAGGGCTAACTGTGCTGCCCTCTCCCTTCCTGAAGGGGAGAGAATGCTGCACAAATCCCCAGAGATAGAAAATCTGAACACACCAGGCTCGGTTGCTCTCGCCTGTTGCTGACTTTGTGCTGCCCCGTGGCCATTGCTCACCTGCATTCCAAAGGAAAGAACTGGACTTCATACGTGTTATTCCAGGTGGCAGCTACAAGCCTCACCTCTCCCTTCGCTTCTGATGGTGTGTCAGCTGGCAGCAGCTCTGCTGAAGTCTGGCTTGCTCTTTCCAAACTCCTTTTCCTGTATGGACATGTTCCACGGACTGACAAAGTCAGAGGAACTTCCACACTCACCTATTTAATTTTTTTTTATTTTTTTTTCTCTTTTTCTCCTGTCAGGATGACACCAGTGGGGATTACAAGACAGCTTTACTGAATCTCTGTGGCAGTGACTGACAAAATCTGGGAGGAAGACACTGAAACGGATACAGTGAGGAAATTAACAGTGAACAAGAGTCTGCAAATGCACGTGTAGAAAAATCCTTCTATTGATCCGAGTGGGGAGAAAAAGAAGATTAAATTAATGATCAAGGTTTCCAAAGGTCTCTGAAGGATGTGGGTGCTCATTACACATTAAAAGCTATTCACTTCCCTAACAGTTTTTCAAACACAAGTGGGAATGTTTCTTTTTTGTTTCCATTTTATCCCCTGCAACTTCCAATTTCCCTTCTTTGTTAACAAGTTGTGAAGGGGGGGCACTTAAACATGAAATTTAAGGCTTTTTTTTTTTTTTTTTTGAGCTATTGAGCCCTCTGTAGGTGTTGCACAAGTCTGAACACCCCTACAAAGCTTGGGCTAGGACAAGCTGGTACGGCACCGACCGTTCGATGCTGGTGGGGTGGGCCTGGAAGGAGTCCCAGATGTTAATGGGGCTTTAGGGCACGGGTCAGAATGGAGAATTCAGCCCAGGGGGGAACTGCTTTAGCAGCCTTATCTGCATAACTTCAGTGGGGGCTCCCCAAGGAGCAGGGAATGGCAGAGCCAAACTGGCTGTAAGCATGTGAAAGTTGAAAGCTGTATTGCTGGATTTTTTTTTAAATTTTTTTTTCTTCTGGCTTGTGTGAGTGTCTGCAGGGGGGGACCAGCAAGTTCAGGGGGTGACATCAGTGTCAGAGTGTGGGGAAAGAACAACGGGGACGGATTATTTTTTGGTGAATGTTTTTTGGTGAATACAGGATCTCTTGCTCTTGGGAGCAGAACTGTTTCTGCTCGCAGTTTCACAGAAACTTCAAAGAAGTCAGCGGAGTCCCTTGGAAAATTCCCCACCACCACCTCCATGACCACCTACCACTTGGTGAGTGAGGCCCCAGATTTGGGCACTGATACAGAGAGAACAGGACAAAATGCTTTGAGAAGCTCAGATCTGCCTTGCTGAATGATTCCCCACACTTAAAGCAACTCATTTAAATGTGTAATTACCAAAAACCATTGTGTTTGGAGATGTAGCATATCTGATGGAGTAGGTGAATTTTCTGCCAGAGGCTTAGAGGGGCCAGGACTCAGAGCTGGGGTCAGGGTATCTGCAGGTATCTCCAGGTGAACATGAAGAGAAGGAGGTTTCAGTCTCTAATCAGAGAATGGTTCGGGTTGGAAGGGACCTTGATGATCATCAAGTTCCAACCCCCCTGCCCTGGGCAGGGACACCTCCCACCAGACCAGGTTGCTCAAAGCCCCATCCAGCCTGGCCTTGAACCCCTCCAGGGATGGGGCAGCCACAGCTTCTCTGGGCAACCTGTTCCAGTGTCTCACCACCCTCACAGTAAAGAATTGCTTCTTAATATCTAATCTAAATCTCCCTTCTTTCAGTTTAAAACTCTTTCTCCTCATTCTATCACTCCCCTCCCTGATCAAGAGTCCCTCCCCATCTCTCCTGTGGTCCAGTTCAGGGACTGGAAGGGGCTCTAAGTTCTCTCCGGAGCCTTCTCTTCTCCAGGCTCAACCCCCCCCAACTCTGTGTTTTCACCAATAGCCCAATTTCTCTGTGGGACTAAAATGAGTTGGAGACACGTCCCTAGACTGAGCATCAAGGGGAAGCTCTTCACTCAGAGTTTGGGGGTTGTGGGCCAGTTCCAGGCATCGAGGGGTCAAAAATCACACGTGCCTTCTGCTGGCCAGAGGACCCACTTGATTTTGATTTTTCGGGGAGCTGCTTATTCTCCTTGGTTGTGTTTCAGAGTGGGTTCAGGCAGTGATTTCTAGCGAGAAGCCTGCCAGGACCGGGCAGGGGGGTTGCCTGCTGTGGAGAAAACCGTGCTTACACCACCATCTTGTGGGTGACAGCCTGCATGCAGCCCGGCAGGGCTGCCGGCCGAAGAGGATGAGTTGAGGGACCATCCCGGTGGCCCTGTGCCCTTCGACTTCCCACCCGGTGTCCAAACACCTGGGGCACGGACCAGGGCTCCGGCCAGAGAGATGCTGAACCAGCACAAGGTGGTGAGATTTGCTCCCCGTTAAACAACTCACCCCTTCCCTCCCAGCTGTTTTAAAACCTGTAACGAAGGGGTGCATTTGGAGAGATGTCCCCTTTCCAACTCCAGTTTTTGGGGACTCTCACCCTGCGGCCACTTAGCCCTGGCGCGGCCGAGAGGCTCCGCAGAAATGCTCTCCTCTGACCACATCCCTGCGATGAGGTTTTGGGCAAAATATGAGCCGTTGCCCCAGCGCCTGGAGTTTTATTTCGGGAAGGCCAAATGGGAATTTGTAACCGCCCAAGCAGGGAGTGTGGCTGATTTATAGGGTTGTACCCACAATGTTTGCAGTTCCTGAGGCTGGACAGGCAGCGAGGGACAAGTGATCCCAGCTTGGAGGCACTTGGTAGAAAAGCTGGGTAGAAAAAAGTAAGTAAAAGTAAAAAAAAAACCAAACCTGGGTATAAAAGCTTAATGAAAGCTCGGCTCTTCAAAGATATTTTAGTTCAGAGCTGGCTGGCTGTTGGTTTCACCGAAATTTTTTTTGCTTACACCATCTCAGAGCTCCTGTTGTTGTAATTATTGTCAGGTGATTCAGGTCAGAGGTTGACCTTTTCTCCTTGGCCTGTGCTTAGCACAGTGGGTTAGGATTAGAGGGTTGTTTCAGTGTTGTCTGTGGTCCCAATTTATTAATAAACAGCTCGGGAGATGTAAGGTGAGTTGCCCGTAGGCTCCCGGGAGCTCAGTAGTAAAGCTGGGAAGCAGGAACAACTGAGGGTAGCTGATTCTATCACCATAATTGCTGGGAAACAAAACAATTGTAAAACATCAATAAAGATTTAATTACATATTGATTGCTGCTAAAATGTTCCCTGGGTGAACAGGTGCCTTAATAAAGCGGAATCAATTCCTAAGCTTGTTCTAAGCAGTCTTTTCCAAATGCAAATATTGACTTAGGGCCTTTCTATTCATTCACAGTTTAATTAACATGATTTTATTGCACAAAAATCAAGATAAATGCTCAGCAAGGAAGAGGTAATAGGGGCAATGTGAAAAATGCCCAGGACTGGTGCAGGCTTTCTGCTGCCCGTGTGCCAGCCTTTCTCCACCTCCTGTGCTGAGGAAGACCTGTGTGCAGGTGGTCCCCAGGCATGGCATTAATGTTACCTTGCTGTCCCCCCTCCATGTGGCTGCTCTGTGTCCCCAGACACAGCACACAGAGGGCAGGAGCTGTGACAACCAGCCAAGGGCTGGGGTGTGGGTACTTCAGCTCTTTGCTCAACTCACACCTGGCTGTAGGTAGGAATAGTTGACTCCAACCACCAGCTCTGCTCCGGATACCTGGGAAAACTAACAAAAAAATCTATTCCAGATATGATGCCAATGCACATAAATCGTGTTTAACCCCTCAAGGCTCCTATTCCAGAGAAATCTGACTTTATATAATGTTGTTTAATTCTTCAAGCACCCCAGAGCAGATGTGGCCTCAGACCCGGTAGGTTGCCCACAGGATCCCCAGGCAATGGCCAACCACAGACAAACAAAGGCTCTACTTAAGAGATACCCTATCACTCTGAATTCTGAAGAGAAGAAGAAAAGATTGGATGGGTCTGGCTTCACTTGCACTTCAATTTTGCAGCAGTTTGGAGCATTTTTGGATAAAACATATTCAAGAGTTCAAACTGAGGTTAAAAAACCCCGTTGTTCCTGTAGGGAAGTGGAAGAAGAAAACAGCAAATATCCGAGTTGGCAAAATGGGATATCTCTTTACCACCTCCCTGTGCTTAGGAATTATTTTTAAGGGTGAGAAAATAATCTGAGAAGGATGTTCAGTCTTCCAGTGGTTTTCTCAGCACCTCTGGGTGGTATAGGCTGTTGAGCCAGGGCTGGTGTGGGGCAGGGGATGAGCCTTGCGTGAGGGACTGGAGCTGGCACTGGGGCATCTATGAAGCAGCCCAGACAGCGTTTCTTCTCCCCAGAGCAGAGGGTGAGTTTGCCAAAACAAGGACAGCACAGCGTGTGGCCTGGGGAGGAAGGGGAGGTGGGTCGGGCCAGCGTGGATGGCCCCATTAGCTGCTCTGGGGTGGGCTGAAGGGAAGATTGAAGGGAGAGCATCCTCATTGCCAGGCAGATGGGAGCCTTTCTGAATGGAAATTTATTATTTTCTATTCTTAAGTTAATAAATTAGCGGTAAATTAGTGTTGATTTATTGATGTAACGTACTGCGATGAGGAAATACTGCCTGCCACAGGCATCCAGATGGGGGGATGGAGTCTCCTGGTGTGGTGGCTTATTGCCTGGTTTTCTTGAAGGAGCTCGTTTTGCTGGCAAGGTGGCCGTCTGATGACAAACTGAGGACCTGCCTCAGGACCTATTGGATGGTATCTCCCTTGCAGGAAAGATAGTACCAAACTGTAAGATGTCGAGATGGGACTGTGCCAAAGACATAACAGGCTTTCCCTCAACTTCCACGCTGAACCCGGATGCCTCAGCTGACTCCAAATACCCTTTACTTCCTTGGTGGTTGGGGTCGATAACTGCAGCGCATCCCCGTGCCTGGATGTTTTGTTTGAGGCAGTGCAGTGACCTCTTCTCCTCAGACCACATGTAAACAAGAAGGTCGCTCCAATTCTCCATCACTCCCATGGCTGCAAACAATACTGACCTCGTAAGTAGTTGCCCTTCAGCCTTCTGGTGTCATCTGTTTGAACCCAAAGGACTCATCCTTTAGGTTCCGAGAAATTATCGGTAGAGATATTTGTTGTTTACTAAAAACTTTATGTTAGGCTGCAGGAAAAAACATCAGTACTTTAGGTTTTATATCTGATTGTCCTCCCAGGAGATGATAGAAACAGTCAGCCCTGGGGACCTGGGCTCCTGTCTGTTAGGAGGAAAGTATGATTTGTTCAAGCTGTGTTTCTGTTTTTCCCAATATCCCTTCCTGTTCCGAATCTCAATTAGCCGTGGTGCGTCAGCATCATGCCTTGGACTGCTCGTGTCTGTTGGAGGCTCAGGACTGGCATTTCTGAACGAAAGTTGTGCCCCTGACACTTAAAGGGGTTCGTTGGCACGGGAGTTCAAAGCTCCCAGGGACTTTATCCCATAATACTTAGTATTTCTACTAGAAGAATTGCTCATGGGGATATTTTTCTATGCCATATAAATCACAGGGATGCATCCAAGTGGTTTTATAGTCCTGCAAAACCTTTTCTGCATTACTGGTTAGATAAAAGTACTTATTGCAAAAGAAATGCAGATGTCCCTAGATTCTGCACATGCAGGGATCTAACATTTGGAGAAATAAATAGCTCTGGTTCACAGAGAGGAACCAGTACTGTTCTCTCTGTGGTAATGAAGAACAGGATATGTTGTAGGCACAATATTATTAATAAATAGTGAGCAATGCAGTACAAATCTGTAATTCAATTTAGGATTTCAGCTGAAATTGCTCTTTGGAGTTATAGATGACAGTGAGCTCTGAAATTGAGTTACAGTCCAAGCAGGAACTGAGTCATGTGTAGCAATGTTCTAGGGAAGCATAGAATCACAGTCAGCACTGGGCAAAATGTTATTGACAGTAGTACATTTGCTGAAAAATGACATTTGGTGGACATAAATGAAATTTAACTGAGCTTAAAAGTGTATCTCAGGCAGAAAAATAAGGTGGGGGGGAAAGAAAGTCAACATTTCCATGTATTGATTTTAAAATGGCAACTATATTTTAAAAACTGCTTCAGGATGAAAAACAATTATTGAAAGGTTTCATTAGTCTGAAGCTGAAACAGGACATTTTGAAGGGGAGAAAGTTGAATATTTCAGTTTGCCTCAGAATATTTTTTTTTTTTTTTACTTTCCAAAATATCTTCTGAATTTCTATTTTAGTTTAAGCCAAAGAACCACAGTTTCCCCTTCAGTTCCTTGGTTTAGCCACCGAGCTGAAAGATGTCGTGTTATTTTAGCCATAATAAAGGCTGATGTTCTTCAGAAGGGAGGGAAGAGTCATTGCTTTAAATGTCACTAGCCATCTTCTCCAATAGAAAACATCAGTGCTGTGGGGGCTAAATTCTGAGTTTAAAAAGTTCCCAAAAGGTCTAGATAAGAAGAAATAGGAAGGGTACAGCTGATGTCAACTTCTAGCCATGCCAGAACTTCCTATTTAAAGCTTCTGGAGCATATCAGAATCCCCCACCAGCTTTGTTACCTTCCTGTGTTGGTCACTTGGCCTTGCCTTTCCACGGTTTCCAGGGTTTCACCTTAACCTTCCTTCATTATTTTGCTAGGAAGCAACTACAGCACATGAATATGAAACATTTTTGTAAGAAATGCTAAGAAGTCATGGTCACCTTTCTCGTTTGCAGCAGAAGAGTAGCAAAAGGAGCTTATTCACACTCCGTTGCTGAACAATTCCAACCACAGCTTATTGTTCAGAAGTTTATTAGCTATTTAGAATTCTTTTTCCCTAACCTAAAATACTAGAATATTCATTCAATATTCTGGTATCCTAGACTCAAAAAAAAAAAAAGATGCTTTACTAAATAAACCTTTAAAGGTCCCTTCCAACCCAAACTGTTCTATGAGTCTACGATAAATCCACTTATTCCTCACTGCTTGTCATGCTTTTGGAACTGAAAAAAAAATCCCTGCACAAGGTGGTTTTCTGCTCTGCAGATATGATAGCCCCAAATTTCTAAGCTGGAGCTTTATTACCATGAGTAATCTGCTAACTGTAAAAGCCAGACAGAGATAGATCTTTACATCTCAGGACTGTCTGTAATGAGGCTAAATTGATGAATTTCAGGAAAGTGTTCAGATTTAACAGTAAAAGCTCTTAAATAACTAGGATTTTCAAGCAGTAAATCACAAGGTCAGTTTCTTCTGAAGCTTGAGACATTGTCCATTGTTAAACTGGTGATCTGATATGATATACTTTCTAAGCACCACGCTGAGTCTATAGTTCCTTTCTCTTCCTCTTTCATCTAGATCATCCTGTAAAAAATTCAAAGGCATGTGGATTATCTCTTTTTCTGCCAAGTATTCTGGAAAATCTGGTCAAACAACTTAGGAGACTGAAAACCAGGCTAAATTCAAAGAAAAGTTTGCCAGGGTCACCTGTCTTCACTTATGTAATTATTTCTCTAACAGCTGATTCCCAAATAAAATTATACCAGGCAAAAAAGTTGGAAGAACTCTTGGTTTGTTTTTTGGTGGAAGACATGGAGAGAAGTCTTTTTTTCAACTATCCAAGTACTCAGTAGGAATTACTAGCTCTTTTCTGGTTTCCTGGTGAACTTTTCACATGGTTCTAATGGTAAATCGTAACCACTTTGTTAAATGTTTCAGTAAACACAGCAAAAATAATTGTCTAGAATACAGTGTGCCTTAAAGCACTCTCAGTAATTTAGGAAAATTGTGGTTAAAAGCTGCGGCATGTGGATGACCTTCCTTTTGCTGTTCTTCCAGCTAATACTAATACTCCATTCTAGTACAAATAAAGGCAAACATTAGTGATAATAAACTTCTAAACTCAGTCAATGACTTGTTTATAGCTGGGTTGGTACTTGAGGGATCCAGTGCAATTTGAAAGGCAATAAATTGGAACAAACTCACTCCATTTTGGAGGCTGTTTATGAACTCTTTTAATTTGGTGTCATATTTATTTGGGGAGAATTAGATTATGCTATTCATTAGATGCAGTGGCCGGTGATGAATAGAACAACATTCCACATCAATGGCATTAATTGAATCCTTGCAAGCACAGATAATACCCCTGCAGGAAACAGGAGAAGATGGAAAAGTTCTCCAAAGTAGGTCTGCAAATACTGCAGCGAGGAGGGAGCGCTACTGGGCAGCCAGGATTATTGGCAGCAGTTGAATGCTTTCCATTTTTTGTGAGACTACTTAAAGAGTAGTTACAGTCTCCAGACATAAAATTAACATCGGATCCCCATGGTGCTGCGAGTTGTACAGGTCCATGTTAAGGGGAAGCTCCTGATCCAAGGCTGAGTTTAAATAGAAAAATCACACAAGGTATGGGATGGGTGGTATGGGAAGGGTGGTAGATCCAGCCAAGGGGAAATTAGGTGGCATAGGATGTGATTTAATGACACAGGTTTGCTGCTGTGCTAATTACCTGCTGCCCTATCAGACCTGATGTACATCCTTTACTTTGGCACTCGGTGATGAGCTGGTTCTGGGGACAAATCAGTGGAGAACTTACCTCAAGATATGTAGCATGAGGCTGCAAATTTATCTCAAGGGGTTACCTGAACCAACTCACTGATGGTGAAAGGAATCCTTTCTGCTCCCCCTTCCCTGCTCCCAACCATGGCTGAGGGACTTGGGTCTGTTTAGTCTGGAGAAGAGAAGGCTGAGGGGGGATCTGATCAACACCTATAAATACTTAAAGGGTAGGTGTCAGGAGGATGGGGCCAGTCTTTTTTCAGTGGTGCCCAGTGACAGCACAAGAGGGAATGGGCACAAACTCAGATGTAAGAAGTTCCACTTAAACATGAGGAGGAACTTCTTTCCTTTGAGGATGGCAGAGCCCTGGAAGAGGCTGCCCAGAAAGGTGGTGGAGTCTCCTTCTCTGGAGACATTCAAAATCCACCTGGATATGTTCCTGTGGGACCTGCTCTGGGTGGACCTGCTTTGGCGGGGGGGGTTGGACTAGATGATCTCCAGAGGTCCCTTCCAACCCCATGTGATTCTGTGGTTCTATGGACTCTTGCCTGTCAATGCTCCCAGGTCTAGTCTGACCACAAGGAAAAATCTCTTCTTTTCCTGGGAAGGGAATCGCATCAGCTCGGTGATGAGAGAAATTCCCTTGGGTGGGCAGGGAGCTCTCACTTTAGCTCAGTAATAGTAAACTCACCTCCTTCCTTTCCTGCTGGCTCAGACCCTTGCCCTGGTGGGATCACCAGAGTGTACCACTACAGGGGAGACAGCGGGGTGGGTGGATGAGAGGGGAGGGACACACCAGTCAGCCCACTGGGTTGCTCTCCTTGGATTTGGACGTTGTGCCCATAGATGATTTTAAAACCAGGACTCCAGCTCAGCAGGCATAGGAAACCTTCCAGCCATGGTGTCTGAAGCAGAACGAACGAGGGAGGACAGGTTTCCTGAGCTTCAGGCTAGTGCCATAGCTAAATCCTTTGCCTCAGGGGAAATTCACTTTATTTCAGAGGGAAGCCATAATCAAAAAGTCTGGCAGACCTTCCAGCAAAACTGATTTAAACCTCGGGTTTGTAACAAGACCCAGATGATTTTCTCCTATCTCATCAATAATACGTGCTCGGGTCTGCTGAGGGTTTCTCGGAAATGTGTCGTTCTTCCAGGGAGTGTGTCCTATCGATAGAGCCACAAGCCGCTGCCAATTAATCAGGGCATAATGCAGCCCTCAAAAACGAGCATGAGCTTTTCATGCCAGTCCTCTTTGATTCATGCCTCCGCTATGATTCATGCCAGGCCCCTTTCAGAGGAGAAGGTGTTTGTTATGAGCAAATTACTTTATTGTCAGCGAAAGGTGAAAACCAGCCCCAGACACTGATGGGTGCAAGGAGAGCAGGAATCCAAGCTTCATTGAGTCCTGTGTTTCCTGGTTGCTTCCGACGGAAGAGACTCTGCTCTCTTGCACATCCCAAAGGCACGAAGCAGTGAACGGTGGTAAAGTGGGTTCAAGCAACTGTGCCCTGGGTGTATGGGACCCCTCGAGATCCTTGATGTGACCTACATGTCCCTGTATTCCTGATGGACCCTTTCCATCACCAACGTGCTTCCAGCCTACAGGTAAGGAGCAAGTGTTCTCAGCAGCGTGTTCACCAGGATGGTTCTCCTGGGGGAATTCGGGGACAGCAATTGGAGGGATATTTTCCCCGAATGTTTTGAACACATGCCCCAAACCCTCCTGCTGGGTAAATGGGAGGGGCAGGGCAGCACACATCAGGAATGACGATTAGGCATGCCAAAAGGAGGTGCCAGGACTGGCCCCTGGGAATGCTGGTGACTCTGAGCTCTCCCACGGCATGTCCTCTGCCAGGGGCAGGAGGTGGTAAGAAGAACTGTCCTCATTTTGCTGAGGCAGAACCAGAGGTGAGTGACCCATTCAGGGTCAGCAGTGGAGCAGGTGTGAGGATGCAGTTCGTCAGAGTCCCAGGAAAATCACCCACCTGGGGGCTCCACCTCTTCTATGTTTTTATGTTCCTTTCTGACCTGCGCTCTCAATAGTGCAGTCCTGAGAAAGTGCTCTCAGCCAAGGTCTCAAAGAGGTTAAAGCAGTAATAGCCTCAGAGGGAGCAACATGGGCATCTATAAAACTAACCATTTCAGAGCACTAATTTCATCAGCAGCCTAATTGCAAATATTGTATCTAAGAACATTTCCAGCCATCTGCAGGAAGGGAATGTCACAGTGCTTGAAAGGCATCATGTATTTATGATTGTGTCTTGCTGATAAATAAATCTGGCGCGGTGAGTTTTGGATGTCATGATGGCAATCATTGCAGAACAAACATCTCTTGCTGTTACCTGGGGGTATTTACACAACACCCTTGTTGTGGTACCTGAATACTTCCTTGTGTGCATAAAGTCCCATTACATTTCTCCTCTGTTTTAGAGTATAGGACTGAGTGAATTCGGGGAGTGATGCTGCTCCCTGCAGCAGGGCTTGGCCGTGCCTGTTGTCACACAGGAAACCTGTCACACTCCAAGGAACAAAATCACATCTTCCCGGGTCCAAGGGTGGTGCTCTGCCAAAGGCATCTCCCTCTTTTGCTGTGGATCCAGGCAAATATTTGCAGTCTCTAAACAACTCGCACCAGAATCAGTCCAGAGTGTCAAAGGGACCAAGAAAAGGCAGGTGTGTGACCCGTTCCCGGGGTAAGAAAAGCACAAGTGTCAGGGAAATGGAGGTTTGTGCTGCCACTGTCCTCTGTGCTCTCTGTTTTTGAGGTCAACTGAAATTCTTGCTTCCCAGAACTGGAGGTTTTGACAGACACCAAGTCTGCTGGCAGGAAAGTAATCTTTATAGAACATAGAGGGCAGGATTCACCACCTGGTACAGCTTTGCCTGGGTTTTGATGCTCCCTGAATCAGGCAGCGGAGCTTGAGCTCTAAAGGACCCTGCTGCCCTGTTGGATAGAGCTGTGGCACATTTTGTCTTTCTGTCTACTTGGAACCAGCTCTCGAGGCTCGTTGCTCCCTGGGAACCGAGTTTTGATGTTTACCCTGTCTCACGTAACTCTCAAATCATCTGTGTTTGTAACCAACCCTTTTCAAGAACTAGTGTATAATGTATAAATAAAGTTAGTTATGCTTGCCTTTTTCCTCCCAAGCAAAGGTGACCTGTAAGGACCCACTGTGAAGCTGTCTGATGAGGTGACAGTGTAAAAAATAACCTGTAAAACTTCCATGCCATACACCAGTAAAACAGCTGTATGTCTGCATGCAGATATATAGATATATAGGTTATATGCAGGTTATAGATATAGATATATGCAGGTTTTGCGAGTTGCCAGTCAGGGAACCGAGATTTTAACACCACCACAGCTCCTTCTTTGCAAACCAGCAGCCTTTTAAAGAGAAGCCCAAATTATTTTTAAACATACTTGTTTGGGAGTTAGCTTAATGAGGGAGGTTGTCCCACTGCTTGTTGTTATAACACTTGTTGTGACACTTCCCTCACCTGATGACCAGCGGAGACATTCTATTGAAGTCTCAAAAGTTTGTGCTGAGACAGACATCCTTCCAAGTACAAGAACGTTTCTGTCTTGAGGGCAGGGTGAAGTTATTACATGCAGGCTTAAGGCTAAATAATCCCAGGGGTCAAGATATTCAGATTGAACTTGCAACATAGCTCTTAAAATATTTCCCATTTTCATCTAGAAGAAGCCGGTTGAAAGAACGCACTCCTGTTTCTCGTTAATCAATGAGACCTTGATGTTGTCTGCAAAGGAAATTGAAACCTTACCCCAGAAATAGTTCACTTTAAAGGGATTTATTAGCATCCCAGCTTGTCTGGGCTCCAATCCTGGTAGCTGATTTGTCTGGACAGATTCAAGGCCAGGACTGAGCACTGTGGATTCTAAGTTCTCTGAGATATGGCTGAGGTCCAGCTAACATCTTCCCAAGACCATGACCTATGGTCAGAGCAGAGAGCTGCACGAAGCTTTCTTTTCCCATTGACTTTAATAAGAGGTAAGCACCTCTAATCATAAATAAATATATATAAATATATGTGTATAAAGCACTTGTGATAGTACATAGACAGAAGTAGATGCTGAATCATAGCAACGTGAAGGAGTCTTCCAGAAGGATCAGCTACTGCAGGCTCTGGCAGATCACTACCTGGGGCCTGCTCTTCCTATAGATTGTCTATAGGTCTGCCCTATAAACATATGCAACACAAGATTTTTACTTCTAAAGGCCTAAATGATTTGCCTGTCAATCCCAGGACTCAGTCCTAGGGGTGGTTTCCCACTCTGCAGCCTTGACCATGCTCTGAGAGCTCAGCTTCTCTTGTTTGTGGTTCCTGTATGGTAGTGTTTAGGGCAGGGACTGGACAGCAGTGCAGTATGAAGTCTGCTTCTATTTCTGCTCTGATATAACCCCGGCTGTGTGATGAGAAGATATTGGTGTTGTCTGGGTACACCAGACTACTTTTTTTTAAATCGATTTATTAAGGGTCCCTTAGAGTCTGTGACCTATCTCACAAATGAGACTCTAATACACCCTTAACATTTTATAATATTTATAACCAATTTTATACTGGTGACATACACACCGTGACTAGCTCGTAAACTCTATATGTCTGTAACTCCTCCTGGCAGAGATGATCCACAGAGATGACACGGGTTGAAGTCAGTTGAGCTGAAGCATCACCCGGTCGCTCAACCCGCATGGGCAGAAGAGCAGAACCACGACACAAACCTCCCTTTCCCACTGGTGGTGTGCCCAGCACCAGGCACCCCAAAATCTGCACCCAGGTCACTGGAAAACAGACAGAAAGCCCAGCTCATGCTGGCTGAGGTTCCAGTCCAGAAGTAAATCTTCTTCTAGTCTTACATGCCTCTTCCCAAGACAACTGCTTTAATAATAATATTTTTGTCCCAGCACATGGAGGAATGGGGCCCGGTTTTCCAAAGTTGTGTAAGGCAGGCAGGAAAATTCACCTCAAATTTTGAAGATCTTACAGTTTAACAGAAGGCCTATTGAGGAAAACAAGGCCTGCACAATGTCTTTTGTAATATAATTATGGAAACATCAAGCCTTTGCCCATCCTACAAGAGTGGTACCGTTATAAGCAAGCAAACTTTGATTTTTAAATTATGAGACAAAATAGTACTTGGAGAAAAAAAAAACAAAACAGCAGGTTCACGTGAATAGTGGGCAGCACTATTAAGGTTACTTCAAAATCATGAAATTTTTTGAAAATGAAATTTTCAAAATTCTCAAAATGTTACAAAAATGAAATCCTGATTTAAGGACAAAATTCTCGGCAGTCATGGAATCACTTAGGAATGGAAATCTGAGCACATCTCAGCTTTGAGTAGGTGGAAAAGGATCGCTATTTTGACAGAACAAACATGATTTGTACCAGATGCCCTTGGTGACGTGTATTTAGTAAAAAAAAAACAAAAAACAACCTATTTGTTCATGCCTGAGCTCCCAATTCAAGATGCCCCAGTGAAATGAAGACTGAAATGACCTACTCAATGTACTCCAGGATGGTTCAAAATTGGCTGGGCCTGGATGGGGACCAAGCTTTGGCCCAGCTGCCCCCATGATAACGACTTCACAGAGCTGCAGAATTCATTTCCCTCCGCGGGAAGGGCCTGTTTCACTGACTCCAACAGTGCTCTGCTCCTTCGCCGCGGCTGAAAATCTGGTTTTAATTCAACCAGATGTGAATCCCCAAGGGCTGGGCAAGTCCTGGCTGCCTGCAAATAGGCTCTTTTAAATAAAACACTCTTCCAGCCTCCCCTACTGGGGTAGCTGCCATTTCGTCTATCATAACTTTTGCCCCGCTTTCAAGATCTTTGTGAGGCTTTATTAATGCTTGCAAAAAGTTGCCTCATGTTTTGCAGAGAGTAGCTTTTTTAACTCTAATGCACTTTTACTATCTTTAACACTGAAAAAAAAAAAAAAAAGTCACAAAAGCAGGAAGCCCATTGATTGACATTTGTTGGGAACACCCCGGGTGTAAAATCACCACCTGAGAGATCAGGGAATTGAAAGGAGAGAAAAATCAAAGTTCATGTTATTGCAATCAAAGATAATTGATTAAGGGTTAATTGCTAGGGAGGGGCCTGGGAGACTTGTCTTTCACTTATGCTATTTAAGGACATGGGGCTCTCAGGTGAGTTTGAAAAGAGGCAGGAAATGAGTATATTGTTTATTACTGTGAGCCTAGCACGTTTCCCCAGAGTAGCTGCTGTTGGGGATCTAGCTAAAAGCTCTTTACCAGTTAGGTTTTTTTCTTTAGGATTTCTATTCTGAGACGCTTGATACTTACAGAAATTTACATCTGGTGACCTGAAAGCTTCAACGTATATTTTTATCAAAAAAAAAAAAAAATTTCCTGCCTTTACCTGAAGGGTATAAGGAGTGATTGTTGTGCTGCTGTCAACTGCCAGAAGATTTATGATGGTTCCTTAAAAAAGAAGATGTCCTAAGCTAGTGACATCTTGGGGAAGGTTGAGCACAGGTGCCTTCTGTAAAATTGTGAACTTTTTTTTTCTGTGCACCACAGAAAGATATATCAAGGCATGGAGAGGTTAGAGGCTTGGCAGGTTGGGGTAAGGGAAGGAGACCTCAAGCAAGGCTGGCACTGAGGTGGTCAGGGATCACGGCTGCCTGGCAGGACTGTAAGAGCTGGCCCACAGCTACCATCTGCTACAGCACCAGGTAAGCTTCTTCCTGGCTAACCAGGTTTTATTCTTATGGGTAATATGGTTAGGAAGTACCCCAATGAAAGCCTTCCAGTTTCAAGCCCTACATTAGCTTGTTTTCATGCTAACTTTGCCACTTTGCCTTTTCTTTCACTCTGACTTAATTTGCCTAATGCAGGTACAAATGGCAATTGCAGCCTGAATAGCAAAGCCCTTCTAGTCAGTTTTGGTACGTAGATTGGCTGTTTCTCTGATCCTGGTAGTCTTACTTTGCAGCTTGGCCTGGTTTCTGTAGCTCTTTCCTCACCGTGGGTGTCTGTATTCTGCAGGAGGTCCTTGCACAGCCCCATTTTTGCTGTGCCCGTCCTCAGATTGCGTGTGTTCTTCTCCCAGCTGCCTCGAGTCATGAGCTCACTGCAATAAGGGCAGCATCATGTTGTCACCTAGCAGCACCAGTAACTGCTGGTTTCTTCCAAGGATGCTCTAGTATCCTATAATGGTACCTCAGAGCATGGACCCAAAGCATCTGCTTGGTGTTGTGGAGAGCATCACCCCAACGCACATCGTGCAGGGGGATTATAAACATTCCTGAGCCTGTGCAGGGATCAGACTCCGCTCCTCAGGGTTGTGGTAGAGAGCTTAAACAATCCACATCCACCCAATATTGGGCTAATATACATTGAATAAACAGATATTGCAGTATCTCTACAGCATTCAAGTGCTCAGATGTGAAAATGGCAGGACAATTAGGAGAGATGTAGAGAGCTGTTAAACATGTTCCTTGGAATAGACTGGTGGTGGACTTTGCCAATTTTTCTGTGCAATGATAATTTACCAGCTCGCAGCTGCTTATATACTTATTCACTCCGTTCTTATCAGCTGAGTATTTGAGCTTCATGTTGCCTCCTTGTTTCTGCTCTTTTGTCACTAAAAGGCCAAAAAAAAAAAAAAGGGGGGGGTAATTTTAATAACTAAATATGTTTGTTCAGACTGTTTATCCAACTCTCATTCCTTACTGAGAGTTACTTAACATCTTCCCTACACTGTTGTGTAGGACAAACTAAAAAATGAGGCTGTCATACTCCACTGTGATCCAGAGAGGAACTGAGCCAGCCAAATGCGATTATGCAAGCGGGAACACAAACAGCATCCAAAGCACACAGTCGGAATTCCCCCTGGCACAGTAGCACTCAAAAGCCATGCCATGCATTTGCAGCAGCTGCAGAGGGTCAGGATCTCAACTTTACAACTCCATCGGAGAAAAAGGACTTGCAGGTTTATCCTCATTAGTGCTTATACCAGGCTACCTGGCTTCTTGTGCTACGCTCAGTATGGCAAGCTGAGAAAAATCCATGGTGTCACGAGAGGAATGAAACTCCTCCAGAACTTATCGTGCAGAAGTTCAACATGGGGTACTTTTCCTCCATTTGGCATGGGACTTAAACCTTCCTTTTAGAAGCTTCTATAAAACCCACTTTGGGGTGCGCTTGGGATCATTTGCAGGCATTCTGCTTGGAGCAGTCAAAAGATTTCACCCAAAGGCCATGCTATGTACCTTCTGCCTCATTGTGACATTGTCTGTGCTGTCGGTAGGGTGTGGAATGTCTCGTTTCCTGCTCTGAAGGACTATTTAGCTCTACTGAACGTTGTCAAACAGATGTAGCGTTTCACCCGAGAGCTGGTTGTGTTTCAATTCTGGATAAAGTGGTTCCTGTAAATAAGGCTTGCAAAATGCTTTCTGTCTGAACAAAACTATGGGCCAGGTTTTATTACATGCTATTATTATAATTATAGGATCTTCTGCTTAATCAGGATGTGCTTAATTAGGATAGCCATTTAATTGGGACATCTCCCAAGGAACCAATTTAGCTTAATGTTATTAGTACTATCTAATCAGGGCAGCTTAGGAAAAAAATTTTGCTTTTAAAAAAATAAGACCCCAGCAGAGGAAAAAGATAAGCTGACGTTTTGCTGGTCTGATGCATCCAGTCCATGCCCTAAAGGTTTGGATTGCAGCACTGCCCAAGCAGCTGCAGGGATGGTCTCCTTAAAGTAGCAGAAGACAAGCACCATCCTTCTGCTGTAGAAGTACCAGACATGGCCTTCCCTCCTGCTGTTGGCTGCCGTGTCCTTATACCAGAATATCCTGGTAAATGAGCCCCAGGAACTTCATGTTGTACCCAACAGGGGGAAAAGTCTCTGATAAATATAAACAGCAAAGCAGAAAATGCCACCACAACTTAATAATGGAGGTATTTGCAAGGATATGAAATAAAGCGACAACTATCAGGTCTGAAAAGGACAGTTGTTCAAACAAAGGTCCCCAATGAAACTGTTTGTCACTGAGCTTGTGTTCATACTGTTGTGGAAAAAAAAAATCCATCTGTTCTATCTTGGGTTTCAAAGTTAATATTACTGTGGTTATACACTCAGCATTGCCCAACGAGATACCACCACCAAACAAAAGCCACTCTTATAAGGAAAGATAGAATCATGCAAGTCAGGCCTAAATTTCAATAAGAAGTTCAAAGGTACTGCCTTCTGTGATCAAACATAAGACTCTGTCTTGGCCTGTGAGCTAATGTGATCCCAGATGGGCAATTTGAGCCTGCAGCTGAACTAGGGCTGAATTTGAGATTTCAAACATTGGTGAGAGGGGGAAGAACAAAGTAGGGGACAGACTTCAGTTAATGTAAATCAGTGTCATCCTGTTGTAATTGGTGCAGATGTACTGGTCTTCATGTGATGAAGATTGTAGCTTAAGATAGTGAGATGAAGTAGGTGTTTGTGCAAAGTGGGAGCACTGGAACAAGGTTGCCCAGAGAGGTGATAGAATCTCCATCCATGGAGATATTCAAAACCCCTTGGGACATAGTCCAGGGTAACTTGCTTATGGTGACCCTGCTTGAGCTCAGGGCTTAGACAAGATGACCTCAAGAGATCCTTTCCAAACTCAGCTGCTCTGTGGTTCTGTGAAGGTTCTGACCACACTCCCCTCAGTGTGGGTGAAGGATGAATCCAGAGACTGAAGGTTTAACTAGGCACGATGTTGACTTTGGTGATGGTGGCCTAAGAAATCCCAGTCCCCACCATTCCCCCTCCTCTGCCTTTTCCCATGCTGCAAGGTCAGGGTCTCTTTACTTGTGGTGATACAACTATTTATAGGGCCACAGCATTAACTGGATCAATGATAAGACAAGATTAAAAATAACAATTTTCTTTTTTTTTTAGAGTGTTTATTTTTTTGAGAGTTATTTTTAAATGCATGTCAGGTCAGCTATCCAGTTCCCAGCTCTACTGGGACGTACTGTCACAGAACATGAGATGATGAACAAGTGGATGGGGAGAAAGCTGGGAAGAGACTGGAATGACGTCTGGATCCAACATGTTGTATAATTGCACACTGACTTACATTGTCTCTTGCTGAAAGCAGGAATAGCTGTTACTTGATGGTAATGAATTAAAAAAAGAATCAGGTCTCTATCTTCAGCTGAGTGTACCCCTTGGGTAGTCCTCATATGGGGACAGGCAGAGCATACAAACCCAGGTGTGCTTTCTTTAGGTGCAGTTGAGGAGGTCTAACAGTTAACCAAATAAGAATTAATATTGTCTGAAAGTATATCCAGTGAGTTTTGCACAGGTACATGTTCCTTAGGGGCTGGATGGCTCATTAGTACGACAGAGCTTGCAAGAGGTGAACTCATTCAAACTAAGTTAATTATAAAAGCAAGTGACTCCCCAAGAAGGGGAACTGTTCTAATTGTGTGAGTGCCTATCCTTATCCAGGTCACCTTGTGCAGCCCCATCTCCTTTCCAGTGCTCCTGCTCCCTGAGTTTATTCTGGATTGAAGATGCTGGGGCTGCAGTTTTTAGAGGCTCAGGTACAATTAAGATGGAAGCGGTTTATTGATTAGTGTGTTGGTGTGGGACTGGGTTCAACATCTGCTCAGTTACAGACTCCCTCCATGACTTTGGCACATCACCTTGGAACTGAATTTACTATCACTAGATTGAGGACAGGCTGAGCGAGTTGGGGTTGTTCAGCCTGGAGAAGAGAAGGCTCTGGGGAGACCTTAGAGCCCCTTCCAGTCCCTAAAGGGGCTCCAGGAGAGATGGGGAGGGACTCTTCATCAGGGAGAGGAGTGATATGATGAGGGGTAACGGTTTCAAATTGAAAGAGGGGTGATTTAGATGAGATCTCAGGAAGAAATTCTTTGCTGTGAGGGTGGTGAGACACTGGAAGAGGTTGCCCAGAGAAGCTGTGGCTGCCCCATCCCTGGAGGGGTTCAAGGCCAGGCTGGATGGGGCTTGGAGCAACCTGGTCTGGTGGGAGGTGTCCCTGCCCAGGGCAGGGGGTTGGAACTGGATGATCTTTAAGGTCCCTTCCAACCCAAACTATTCTATGATTTAGATGGAGCTTAGGCATCTATGTTCCAAAATGAGATCCTCGGAACTCTCCCTGACCTTAGACTTCTGCATTGTGACACTTCCCTGGCACACCTGAAATCCTGCTGTGGCCATGTCCAGAATCCTCTGGGTGTCATCACCACCGGTGATGGGAAGGTGAAGGGCTTGGTCCCTGCCACTGTTGGCAGAGCAGGAGCTGCCCAGACGGTGCTTCCCCAAAGGCCCGCTCCATTAGATGTGCATCAGCAGCTTGGGCAAGGCAATAGCCTTCCCCTGAACTCATTTTAAGAAAAATTATCTACCTGTGTCTTCAGGGCTCTGGGAAGAGAAAGATAAGGTGCAAACATATATAATTTATCAGTGCATTCTGTTCTCAAGTGTTAATTACCTGCTGTCTCATGTGGCAAAGAGCAGGTGCTGTGTGCTTGGGGCATGTTGGACAAAAACCCGGTGGTGTCCAAGCCAGAGTCTCCTCCAGCTGGAAATGGAGTTCTGTGTGGTCTCCACTTAACTTCTCTGCACCATGATGGCACTGGGAGGCCTGGAACTCCTTGTGGGAGATGCTGCTGGGAGTTACTCACGATAAATGCGTGTTAACAGAGAATGCAGCACAGATAGTTTTTCCTGACAGAGCAGTGATTTGTAAACCTCTATTAAAACACTTGACAGTGTTTTCCTGAATAGATATTATGAATGCTGTTTTAAAATAAGTTTGCTAAAGAATGGATGTTCCTGGAAGCTGGTACTACTTACTGGCCCCATACCTCTTATTAGCTTTTATTTGGTTATAAAAGGAAATATTAAACATAATTTGCTCTTAGTATAAAATGGGAGATTGCCGCTGATAAGCACACTTAAAATAAGCATCATTGTGGTTATTTTCATTCCCTAAATATAATAACAGACTGTGGAGACAAAAATGAATGCAGCCAGTCCAGTCGATGGCTGAATCATAACAGCAGCATCAATTGATTTGTTTCCAGGTCTAAAAAAACTAATAAAGACTTTACGTAATCTCCTAGGTACAAGAGGATTAAGGTTAATGTCTTAAATCTGTTCCCTGTGCTCTGTAGGCACAGATGCCTGCTGCTGCCTCTTTCACGTGAATTCTATTTGTAAAAAGTGATACTGAGTTAGGCTGCTTCAAATAAAGGCACGTTCCGTCTTATTATATTTAAGAGAAGCTATTAGCTGTCCTGTACTGCACAGAATCACTCCATTTACTTACAGCCCGGTCACAGTAGTGCTTTCGTGTGCTTTACAGTGTTTATCATCACTATATTGTTTCTTTATGTTCTTTCTGGCGAAGTGAATGCAATAACTGAGGAAGTACTGCGGAGTAGCAAGTCTCAAACCAAGCTACTTCTATTCCTGACGTAGTTTCAAGTGAACAATTTTATTTTTTTTTTTAACTGCATTCAACCTGTTTGCAGAACAAGGGACTGTTTTTTTCATCCTTGTACAGTGTTGCTTGGAAATTGTCAAAATAGAAAAGTGGATTTTCCTAGCGGAGGGTTTTTAAAATGTGTAGTGTACTCTTGTTTCGTGGCAAAACCCTCAGAAATTATGTGGGCATGTGATTCATCTTATATATATTTCAATCCTGGAATGCTTTGCATATTGTTTTAAGAGATTGTGGTTTGTGGAAATGTTTTGAAGCGTAGAGCCTCACATTGTCCCCACTTAAAGCTTAACCTTTGCAAATCGGGAACGGAGTGTGTTCATGTTGCAGCGCAAAGGATTGAGCATGTGCTGGGTGAGGGTCTTGTTTGCAAATGTTCTGCCTGTTGCTCCGAGTACAGGTAGAACACTTCCTTTTGGTTCAGCCAAATAATTCCCTGCTTCCTCCCCACAAATAGTGAGATGCTCCTTATTTAGGACTTCTCTGCCTCCTCTGTCTGTAAGCGACTCACCCAGACATAGAAATGCAACTATACTGCCACAAAGCTTTCCCTTGCCGTGCATGGGGAATATACTCATAGGGCTAAGACCCATGTTTCATAGACTATTTGTGAAGGAAGGGAACTATATTAGCAGTTTTTAGGTTTAGTAGCAGACCTTCTGGTCTGGCATGGGGAAATATGGGTTATTATAAAAGGACGCTTGACAATTTGTGACAGTGTGGCTGTATTTCTGACTAATGGATTTAGGTACACACTGAATTTTAAATGGCACCGGTGTTGCTAGATGATTTAATCAGCTTTAAAAATCTTAACCAAGGTGTCAGCCAGCTTCTGTTGTCTTTGAATCCCAAAATATAGGCCTGGGGGGTATATGCACATTCTGCTCCTGACCCAGTCTGTCTATTTTCCCTTAATTTAAACAAAACTCTTTGACTGTATGAATTCCTGTGAGTTCAACATACATGCCAAGGAGTCCAGAACTTTCCAGGATTTTTCTGCTGTGAACGCAGTGTGTTTCAGAAAGTGGTTACATTGGTCATTAGGACACCGGGAACTCTTACACAATCTGTCTTGAAATGAAAGAAATACGTGACACATGCAATTGCTTTTAGTCATTAAGTAGGCCTACCAAGTAGATAAATCAGTGTTCATTACCTTACTACAGGCATAGCATGGGAATAATAAAATAGAAGAATAAAATTCCATAATAAAATGGAACTGAGACAAATATTTATGTATGAGGAAGCAGTATTTGTCCACTAGCTGCTGACAGCAAGGCTTTGTATTCCTGTAGTCTAGATAAGGGGGTCAGTAATTCATGAGCTAAAATTATCATATTCAAAGGACATACCTGGGACCTTAAGAACAAAATTTTGCCCTGTTCTTAAGAGTTGAAGTACAAGATTCACGTTCTGGATGGCACCCTAGCTTTGATTGACAAAACCTATCTTTCTACTGCCAGATGTTGCATCTTGATGCTGTATTTGTATTTGTGATACTCTATCAAAAAAATTCCTTATTTCTACTATTACAATATCACCATGTCTAGCATAGGCCATTGTATTTTGCCAACAGGTAGAAAAAAAACCACGTACAGCTATATTTTGTGTATCACGACTAGGTTTTTTTTAATATTATAGGTGCTAATCTGCATCATAGTTGCTATCGAACGAAGTATTTTCTATCACATGGGATGAATATTATAGCACTATTTAACTGTGCATTTTTAATAAAGGGGTGGCAGAGTCTCATGAATTTAAGTTCTAAAAAAAAAAACTCTGGAATTCCATTTCATCCCAGGTTTCTATTGTATAATCTCTGCACTGCTACTGGACTTCATGTTTGCTAAGCATTTATTGGAAGGACAACAAAACAATTCTGAATAAGGCCTAATGAGCATTGTTTGGCAGGAAAAAGCATTATACAAAAGTATAAATCTCAGGCTTATTCTACTTATGACTTCCTGAGTTCCAAAAAGTGCCTCTGTAAAGCAAACTGAGAAAGTGAGGGAAGGTCTTAAAAGCTGTGTGGATGCTTATAAAATATAAACCCAGACTAGCCATGGTGCTAAGCAGCAGCAATTTCCATTGAAATCCATACTGGCCTGAAAATCACACCAGTGTTTCATGAATTAGAAATTTTGGAGAGAATGGCCTGTAATGAAATATCAGGTGATCTCATGAGAAAGCGCACAGGTCAAAGTAGAAGAATCCATTAAGAGGTCCCTCAGATATGATGTCTTAATTTACAGTAAGCTCTGTTGGGCTGTCAGGCTTCGTGTGTGTGTGTGCACTGCGTTTGCAAATAGCAAACCTACAGAGTTGACCCTGGTTCCTGTCACAACACCATTACCCACCCCTGATGATGATGGCTACATCCCACTTATGCCATACATCAACATGCCAGACAGGCAGCAGGTACTGCCACTGACTCTTTCAGTGTGTGTCAGTATAACCATAGGATGGTTTGGGTTGGAAGGGACCTTCAAGATCATCCAGTTCCAACACCCCTGCCCTGGGCAGGGACACCTCCCACCAGACCAGGTTGCTCCAAGCCCCATCCAGCCTGGCCTTGAACCCCTCCAGCGATGGGTCATAATAATAAATATAACCTGGTTATAGCACAACCTGCGGTCACCTCTAGTACCTTGGGTTACTTTCTGTTGAGGCAGGTAACCCAGATCAGAGAGATTTATCAATTCTTTTAACCCAGTCAGAGCATTTCCGAGGTTCAATAAAATTTTGATAGATGTCCCACGTTGGATTTCATCTTCTCGGAAGTCTCGGTTGCTTTCTGCTTCTGGCCAGGGTTCAGGACAGTTTGCTGTGTGGGACCCAGGGTCCTGTGCAATCGGGGAATTCTGTGAAGGTGAGCTGAGTCTTGGCATCAAAATATTCAAATGCCTTTACGCTGAATTTTTGGTACTTCACCTTCCCTCTCCTCCTCAGCTGCCTGTGCTGCACCATTGTCCTTAGGACTAATGCCTGAAGCCATTCATCCTTCATATATCAATGGCTCTTATCATACGGGATAACTTGTTTTCTTTTCATAAACACTAGTTGAGAACTAAATTTTATGTACTTCATACTGTGAATAGCATTATGCACTTCACATAAGCAGGCGCAGAGTGGAGTAACACAGGCAATATTATTTTTATTAAACTCCTCATAGGATGCCACTTATACCACAGCAATAAGTTGTTTTCCTGCTCTATAAACCTTACTGTCTTCTTACAACACGTCACAAGAGGTGAGATTATAAAAAGATATTTAAGAAAAAAAAAAGTAGTCAGGATAAGGTCTTAGAATTGTATGAATTCATTATTTACACAAATCCTGCATATTACATGGCTTTTGTAACTCCGTAGCAGAACTTTGTAAAGAGCATACTGGAAAGCATCACTGTACACAACACCAAAATGCTTGATCCTTCTTAGGTATGAACCTTATTTGTTATTTACAAAAGGGTAAGACACATGTAAGCTGTTTCTGTTCTGTTACCCTCTGCTGGGACTGAAGAGCCACAGCCCCCTTTTGGTTGCATTAAAGCCTCAAAGTGACAAATAAAAGGGCTCTTTCGACCATGGAGGCATAATTGCATCCAGCCTTGTGCCTCTGCCTTCAAAGGGAACAGTTGCTAGAGCAGTTCTTAAAAGCAGGCAACATGATGTCCTCTACTGCATTTCTGCCCAGCTGCATAAGCCTTGATGTCCACACAGAGAGAAGCAGCAGCGACAAAGGCAACTTCTCTCTGACAGCAGGATGTGTCCTGCTTTGGGCAAGGATGCCTACTGTGTAAATAAAAACAGGGCTTACACGTGGCATAGATATTTAGTCTTTTGGAATTTAGATTTTTTTATTTGTTTTTTTCTCCTGGGTTTACTCTAAAGTTTATTTAGTTACCTGGGGAATTTCAGAGGCTGAAAAACATGTACCCTCAGGATGGAATGTGAGTAGATGGATAGGCAGCAGCTGGTGGGGAGTTCTGAGGATCTGCAGTTTTGCAGTTAGAGGTATGGGTCCAAAGTCCTGTTTGCAATAAACAGTACTTGACTCCAAACTTGACACTCCCCTTAATCACGAGAGGAAGAGACATCTCTTTGTGTCCGTCTGGGTTACTGTACAGTTGGATCTGCTCGCTTTGTGTATTTGCTTGTGATCACAGACACAAATGGCCACGTGAATTACAGTTAAACTAAGAATTAGCTGTATTTCACTAATATTTCTAGCCTTTGCAGGAAGAATTGGGACCCAATGCTCAGTGCAAATGCCCAGCCCTAGTAGAGGTCTCTGGCTGTATACTGTAAGGTTTCTATCAAAAAGCAACAATGGAAGTACAAATTCTAAAGGTAATTGTGATTCCATTTAAGACACCAGTGCTTGAGACTTTGTATACTTAAGATCATAAATCAGATAATCTTCTATGTTCAGGTGTAGCAGAGTATTCTTACGACAGCTTGACATGCATCTTAGTTAATTAAATGTTGGAATTATAACAAATGCAGGGAACAGGCAGAATTACTCAAGGCTACTTGGACAACATTGATCCTAAATACAAAAAACACTGCGAAGTGTAAGCAGTATTTAAACCTTCTAACAATACGACAGAGTTTTGCTATCAATCAAGCTGATGAGGAGGAGTCACTGTATTTTGTACTACTCAGCATCGCGTGGTTGTTTCAGGGACAGTAGTGAATTTCACACTGCAGATAAGGTAAAATGAGAGTCCTCTTGTTCTGTGTCTCTAGTAGACTCAATGTCCAGTCTAGAAATGACGTGGCATACACACAAATGAAGAGAAACAATTTCTCATCACGCTGTGGCAAGTAACAAAGGAAAAAAAGAAAGTAGAAGTCCACTCAACAGAAGCAAAAAATGTCTTGTCAGATAATTGAGGAAGATACAAAAGGTAACCTCAGGTGAAGTGTCTTACTGAGATATGCAGGCTCTGCCCAGGAGTAGAAGGGTGGCTGCACAAAGATGTCTTCTGCCTTAAGACTCTGCACACAAGAATTCAAGTCCAAACTTGAAGCTTTGCCACTGATTTCTGTGCCCCCAGCTCGTGGCAAGGGATTAACTCCCGTTTCTACCAGCGGTTGATCTCATACCTGTTGGTAGCTCTTGCCTTCAGGTACTCTGTCCAATATCCATATTGTCAGAACACAGAATGGGAAGAATCTTTTCCTCACCTAATTATTTACCAATCTGTCTAATCAGAGGGCTTCCAGCTAAGGGTTTTCCAACTGTCTGCATAACCATACATTGGATGGCATCATTCCAGTTGGAAGTTTCCTCGGGTGGTTAGCTAGTCCAGTCTTCTGCTAAAGTTAATTTAACAACTCAGATCAGAATATGCTTCCATATTTCTTTAGCATTGACCTGCTTGGGCTCCTTTTTATGCTTGTTACCTGATTGGTTTTTTAATCCTTTCTTCAGTCTGGGCTGCTTGGACACACCTCCTTCTTGTTTTCTCAGTACTCACTGGCAAGGTCTCTGGCTCCAGAGGTTAAAATGGGTTTAAGGTTTGTAGGTTTTGTGGACAAAGATTAAAAATACTACAGATGTGAAAAAGCATGAGCCTCGCTTCAGTAGAGCAATTGACAATACTACATATTTACATGTAGTTTGGCTTCAAGGTATGTGTCTCTACCTGAGCTGGATGCCAGTTGTGTATTTTCTTTGGCCTTCTCCCGACTAGATGGAACTTCAGCTTTTCTTCTGTGGCTGATACCAGTGAGTGGGACTGGTATCTGACATCTGGTTTTATTTTAATGGGAAACTGGAAGCCTCTGTGCATGTGCTCATTCCTTTGGGAGCGTACCCCTTCTGACACCGTTTCTATAAAACATGTTTTCATGCCTGTTCTGGCCTTCTGAATGAGATGCTTTGCAATTAAACTACCCAGAAGCTGCTGAAGCAGAAGTGACATCTTGCTGCCAAGACCTTGAACAACTCCAGCAGCCCAGCTGCCCTGTGCCACCATGGCACGCAGTTCTAGCGTTGCAGAGCCTTGTGACTGGCCGCAGCAGGAATTAAGATGTCAGGCTAGTTTCCGTGTAGATTTACAACTGTTTTCGTTTGCTTAAAAATAGCACTGAGTGTGATCTCAATGTGTTTTAAGAGCTTAATCCACTTTCGCTTGCCACCATCCCTCAATATGTAACTCTTTTCTTTACATACTGGGGCCGTTGTTCTGTGTCCCCGCTTGCAGAGGCAACAGCTCTTCAGAAGCCTGTATGGCAGAGAAGTTTCATACAAGCATCCAGTTCCTTGACGTGAACTAGATCTGCTGAAAGCTTACTGCTGCCAAAAGGGGTGTGAGAGTTGGTAAAGCACAAAAAATTTATATATTTACATAGCTGTTCCACTGGGGTGTCAGCTGTGAGTCAAAAGTCTTACTAATACTGAAAAAAACTGGAAGAGTCTTCTCTAGTGCGGCTTTTGGCAGCCTCCAGTCCTGAAACTGGAGGTCTGGGCTTCTCCCACAGCCGTGTGAGCTCAGCTGAGGAACCCCATGTCAGTCTGTGTCCAGCCACAGCTCCATTACTGATCAGCCGTGGGTGCATCAGCCTATTCTCCTCAACGGCTCCACCATCTCAATGGCACGAACCACTTGTGCACCAGAGGAGCTATTGTATGCGTTTACGACCTTTCCTTGCCTGTTCTTCCATAAAATCAGGCAGTAATGGCTTCCTGTTGACATCCCAGCTATGGCATCAGCAGGTAATAGCTGGTGTGTGGTGTCGGTGCACCCCTCTGAAATGTTTTCTGCTCGCTAGATCGAATTATGTCTGCAGTTCAACACCAGTGAGCCCTTGGAGATTTCAGTCTGCATGGTGGATAAAGGCAAATGATCGTATTCCTCCATCGATGCAGTCACTGAATTGTGCTGGCAGCTCAGAATCAGTGACTTCACCTCCTTTTTGAAGTTGCTGTTGAGGAAACCGTAGATAACAGGGTTGACACAGGTGGAAGCCATGGCTACCAGGTGGCACAATGAGAAGATCAGGTTGTGGTGGCAAGGTGAAATGATTTTGTAATTCCAGTCCACGATAGTGTTGAAAACGTGCAGGGGTAGCCAGCACACAGCAAAAGCAGCAACCATTGATGCTAACAAAATATTTATCCTCCTCAGCTGAACTGCTCGGTTGCTGTACTCGCTCTTCTCAAACATGTCCTTTCTCTTCTGTAGACGTAGGTAGATACGTAGGTAGCAAAGTATAATGAAGAACAGTGGGATGCAATATTGCAAGAGCAGCAAAGTGGTGGTGTAGATAAGTCTGTGTTGCTCGGAAGGCCAGGAATCGATGCATATGGCCTTGTCAGTGGAGAAGTTCATGATGTGTGAGAGCTGCTCGTACAAATCATTAGACAAGATGGAAGTGGTCAAAAAGGGCAGGGACATGAGACATGCTAAAATCCAAATTACTCCAATTCCAAGATAAGCTTGGGAGATACTTGGCCTCCAGCCAGTTGGGTTTATGATGAGCTGGTGTCTTTCCAGAGCAATAAGGACCAGGGAAAGAATTGACACTGTCACAGATGTGCACTGGGTGAAAGAGGTCATTTTGCACATGACTTCCCCAAATATCCAGTAGTCCATCATGGTGTAAACAACGGTGAAAGGCAGACAGACCAGACACATAAACAAGTCTGAAATGATTAAATTGGAAATTAAGATGTTGGTGACGTTGGCCTTTTCCTTCTGCCTGGCGATGACAGCAATCAGACAGATGTTCCCCACAATGCCTAGGACAGTCTCCAAGCTGTAAGAGGTGGCCAGAAAGACAGTAAGGTCAGTGATGTTCCTGCACTGATTAGAAATGTGCGCGGAGAAGCTTCGGTTTGAGCTCCAGTTCTTACTGTTCAGGAAAGGAAAACCGTCATTAACAGCTCTTGTCTTATTCATCCTGAACCCCAAAATGTTTGTCCAAAAAGGTGGCAATTAATCAGAATCTGGGTTCTTCTGGGGCCAGCCTAAAAAAGGTTATATCTCTTCTGTTTGGTTGTGCAAGATCTGTGTATGTCTGCAAAGGAAAGGAAAAAAGATTCCTTAGTAATGCCACAACAAATAGTCAAAAGTGTAGTGGGGGAGGCAGGGAAGCAAATGCCAATGATTCCATGTATCTTTTTCAGTTCCCTTTTATACAGTTTATTAAATCATAAAATAGAACCTTTGGCTAAACTGTGGTATGGAAGTCTGCGTGGCTCTACTGAGCCGTGATTGTGTTTACTGGTTGTGAGGTTATCCCAGGGATTTAAGAACATCTTCATCATTTAACTCGGTGCAGTATCTTGATCATCACTAATACAGCAGAGAGGTGCTTCAAGAAATCTGGATCAAAACATGCTTGGGGATAGAAACTGTGTGTAATTCTGGTTTTGCAAGGTTTTGAGCAGAAAAACTGAGCAAAAGACAAATTGTGGGGCTGCATTTACCTTCGATCAAGCTAAACATCAGTATGAAAAATGAGGCATATGAGATGCATAAAGCCTACACTAAAATATCTGACGTGAGTTAATCTGTGACATGCATTTGTGATTGCAGCCAGAACCCATGTTTTCTTGAGACAATTACCATGCAAAAATTCAGGCTTGTATCCTCAGGAGGAATAACATGGGGTAACTTTCAAAAAGTCTAGAAGAACTCAAAAACTTTTTGACATTTTTCAGCTTCAACATAGCTGCAATAGGTCATGGGAACTGCAGTCCAAATTCCCTGCTTCCCCATTCTGGATGAACTTCGGTGCCCATGAGACATGGATGTCTCCCCCTGGGTGGCCAGTGTGGCCATGAGAGGGTTTATCAGAAATATAGTCCAGTCTCTGGATTTTGGCTGTAAGAATGGGTGATCTTGACAATCTATCTTAATTCCTTATAAGAAGCTTATTATTGATTCTTCCTCAGCATAACTTGAGTGTTTTTAACCAAGGGAATTCAAATGTTGTATTAGGATGTGCTATCCCCTGGACAGTTTTCTGTCTTAGCCACTGCTGCAAGCCCTGAGCATGGGTTTTCAACAGGGTCCCAGGAAGTTTTATTGAGGCTGGACGTTTTTGGGAATCTCAGCCATGGGACTGCCTGGACTCTACCAGATGGCTCCTGGGAAGCCATCGTGATCCACCCATAGCAGAGATTGCTTTATAATCTCAGCTCTGGAGTCCAAATCCTTTATGTTCAGGAATCAAAGTAAAAAAAAGAAATCTGACTCTGCTGGGAGTTCTCCTCAGGCCAGAGGCAGTTACATGCTGTACAAAGGCTTGTTAAATGAAAAGTAAATAAATGCTCAGGGAACGACACTGTTTACTCATTGCATGACCCTTTCCTCAGCAATAAAATGCCACTCAAACAAGTTTGTGGGGCTGTGGAAAACTTCTGAGCTTCAGAAAAACACATGGTCAAGTTATGAATACATAAATAAAATGGTAGAGTGAGCTTATCTCCTTGAGTAGCATTTACTCTGAGCAACTGCATGCATAAAGGTAACCAGTACGGCACAAAAAAGCATCCACTATGCTACAGCTTTTTGTTTGCCTTGTCTTTCTCCTTATGAATTGTATTGTATGCTTCTTGATGCTGCCTTTCAGGAACTAACAAAAGCAATTGAGTAAATGGAAAGGTGGTTTGGGATTTCTGTTCTGCGTGATGAGCAAAAATCAGCTCAGTCAATTCTTTTGTTGCTTTGCTAGATCTGTTAATTTATAGATTTGTGCCTATATCTACCTGTCATCTGTCTGTATCTATTGTTTGAGACAGTCAAAAGAGTCACGAGTGAAATATAGTAACCTTTTCTTCCTCTTGGTCTCTGATTTCCTCAGTAGTTTAAATATTCCTTAAAGAGGGCAAAGGAAATATTCCGAATTGCAGACTTAGATATGACTCTTTGCTCACTTTTGTGTTGTTACTCAACTCGTGTGAACCGATTGATTTATTTTCTGGAACTAAAAGAAGCAGCAATGGTGATTTGCACGGTCATGCATGGGGAGGGTCGGTGCAGGGAAAAGTCTATTTTGGCATGAAAATTAACATAGAATGAAAAAACACTGACCACCCCATTAGCTTTAAATGACCGCTGGCCAGTGGAGATTCTGTGTATGGAACAGAGCAAAGGGATCAGCAGCCTGAAATATTATGTGGTACCAGTAAAAAGAGCTCAGCCTTGGCATTTGGACAGGACAAACAGACTCTGCTGTGAACGAACCGATGAGCTTTTTACTACAGTACCAGCCTAGTGTCCTTAGCTACAGTATCCTCCACAACAAACACATTGGTTCTCCTTTGTCGCTTGAAAAATGCGTGCTGAGTTATTACAAACATCTGTCGCCAACAAAGTAAGCTCTCTCAAGGGTCCCAGACACTTTTGGACATACCGAGGCATCAGCGAGGAGAGCTAATAAGGTTGGAGCAAAAAGAGTGAGTAGTGGAACCACCTGAAAAGCAGAAGCTGGATGCCCCAGCCTTAAGAAGCACATTCCCAAGAGGAATGCCAAGGGCAGGGCATGGCTGCGTACGTCAGAGATGGCAAACGTGGTGGGGATAAAGAGCATCTCTGAAGGCTTTGCAGTGCATTTTGTTGGGTTAGGAGCTCCCTGTCTTTTAACACCTCGCATTCCATGGTGTCTCCCACGAGGTGACTGTTGAGCATCTTCTGGGCTTTCCTTCTCATGGTACTGCCCAGAGGTAAATGAGAAATTATCACCCTCATCACAGGCACGAGGGCTTGAGAGAGGGAGGTGAGACGTGAGTTGTCCAATGTCTCAAGGGAACCCGTGGTGCACTGTACAGTACTTAAAACTGCCCCCCAACCTTGATGTCTTAGGGAAAGTCAGAGCTTATGTCCATAGTTCTCTGTATCTCTTATTCCCACAATCATAGGGTAAAAAGCAGTTCTAGAAAAATAGGAAAACAAATCTTGCAGTGACCTTATACTTATATATCCTGTTATGGTACCCTTGGATGGCAGATTCTCAAGGTCAGACACTGCCAAATGCTGTGTAATCTCAAGGTGTTTGACTGCCATTCAGTTTGGTCTAAATTAAGAGCCAGTAATAAGCAATGTGTACACATTCTGTTTAGGTATTGGAGTCAAAAGTTAGCTAATATACTGAATCACCAACGCAATGGGGGGAAAAGGCTGTTAGTCCCCTCCCTGTATCAAAGGTTTGTAAATTACCCAGTAAAATATAGCAAAACCTTTATGGGCTATAAAAATCAGCTTCTGTCTCCAGAAAGTGAAGCAATACTTAGCTTGTAGGAGCATGAAGCATGCCTCCTAAACCAGTTTGCTGACGGAGCGGGGGAAAAGTTGGATTGGTTTTGTTTGCTTGTTTGTTTTTGAAGAGGAAAGAGTGATCCTGTTCAGAACCCTTAATGAACTTCAGGAAAGAGGTCAGTAACAAAAGCTAACATGCCCAAAAGGCAGAGTTTTCTTCTCTAATTGATGCAGCATGAGATAGTTTCTCTAAAAAAATGAGTGTCAACAAAAGCCTGCAGCAAATTAAAAGGATACAGAGGGAAAAGAGAAGGAGATTTCAATTTTAATCTTAGTGTAAGTTACATTCCCCACTTACATCTTTTATAGATATTCATCACTGTGCTCTGTGATGGACGTAAGGAAGGAGAGATTGAAGGGTCTGAAGTGTTTGTCTTTCTGAACAACACAGCCTTCTAAACTAATAAATGCCGCTCAGGTTGTCTCAAAAAAAGGAAACCATCTATCACTAGTCAACTGGAAAGCCTTGCCCCAGGGGCATATACTGTATTTCCTGGAAAAAATCCTCAAAGGAAAGGGAATTCTGCAGAATTCCCAGGGTTGGTCAGGGAAGAAAATGAACAATAAGTGGCCCTAGGCAGTTAATGCTTTTGAGAGACCTCTGGGCTTGAAGACATGCCATGAAAATCTCTATAAAAACTTTTCCTGGAGGCACGATAAAGCAAGGGACTACTGGTGATGTTGTGCTCACTGGGAAACACTGGGTCATTCTTGCAAAACTAATCTTGATCATCCCCTCCTGGTCATCAAATACCAGTCTCCATGGTTGTGATGGACAGTGTGGCTCGATGTCCGCATCGGACATAAGTCAAAGAAAAAAGAGTCTTTGCAGTGTTTGGCTTCATTATCTGGTGCTCAGAAGCAATTGTTTGTCTGGCTCAGAAATTCACTGGTTGCTCAAGCCAAGTTTGCAGCTTTCAGTCCATAAAATTTCCTGAGAGAAGTGATTACTAAAGATGTGAAGTGATCGCGTTACTCATTTAAAGAGTGACGGCAATTATCTGGAGTAAAGCAGCATTTGTCTGCCTCTTGTAAACTAGAAACAAAGTAGCAGTGGAAAGGTTTAATGGAACTCTGAAATTCATATTGCAGATACTAATTGAGGTGGTGGTGACTGAGTAACTGTGGTATCTCCTTTTTGCTGCCAGTGATGTTATCGCAGTTAAATAGATCTGCCCTGTTTAGCCTTACATGTGATTCTGAGATACATCCTAGAGAAAGGTTAAAAATCATTGCAGGTTCCCAGGAAGGCAACTTTTAACTAGAAGAGGAAACCTGCCACTGAACATGTACAGACATCCCCCAGTAATGTTAAATCCATAAGGGATTTGGTACAATGAAATTTAGTGGTGGAGTCTTCAGCTTTGTTTAGCTCCGTGTTGCAAAAATATTGGGAGCAACTATCTTAGGTCATTGAAAAAGCTATATATGTTAAAAAATCTCTAAAATCTGCATAATATGGGTATAGAACAAGTTGTATGTATTGATGTTACAGGTCTATAACATTGGGAGGTGGTATAAGTACCCAAGAAAGTGAATATTCCCCCCCTCCCTATATATTTTTCAGAAGGAAACCTTTTAGGTGGTATGACTCTCCATCATTTTTGAGAAATCGTGGCAATCTGGTGAAGTTCCCACTGATTGGAAAAAAGGAAACATAACTCCAATTTTCAAAAAAGGAAACAAAGAAGACCCGGGGAACTACAGGCCAGTCAGTTTCACCTCTGTGCCTGGCAAGATCATGGAGCGGATCCTCCTGAAATCTTTGCTAAGGCACAAGTCAGACTTTTGTCCATTTGTCAAACATAGTAATTTTCTTTGGTGGAAAACACTGGTTCAGGGTACCCATACCCTGTGAACTTTTCGTGGAGCAGAAAGATGCTTTCAAATGCTTTCTCTGAATCTGATGGAGGAGGGAGAACCCGGATAGACTTTGGGCTCCATGGGGTTAAACACCAGGTTTGGTATCATCTGCTCCTGTAGAGTTCAAGCCCTTTGGGTTACTAATAAAAAGCTCAGATATCGATTATGATTATTTTGCTTCCAATGAAACAAAATGTTCCATTCATACTGAAATCACTTTTCTTTTGCATCTGAAAATGCCTTATTTCCCTCAAAAACATCCACTCTTTCGAAACCATACATTTAATGTTTTGGTTCAGGAGCTGACCGATAAAAGCAATTGTTTGCTCAACCTTCATCCAAGCTGAATGGTAAACAGCAAAGGCCTCCCTTCTTTTTATACCCCTTCTTGCTAAATTATTACCATTAATAATTACATTAATGTTTATTATGGTGGTATTAAAAAACTAATTGAGGCTAGGTCCTCTTGGGCTTCACGCTGTACATGTCTAGAGGAGCAGACCAGTCTTTCTTGACCAAGATGGACAAAAGCTTAAGAACAATACAAAGAGAAGCAAGTATTTATTACTGTTTTCCTGGCCTTGTGACTGGATTCAGAGTGCGTTGATTATAGTGGACTTTGGATCAAGTTCACTTAATATTTCTGCCCTTGTTTTCTGTATTGTTCTAAAACCATAAAGAAATCCACGTTATTTTCGTGGAAATGAAAGACAGTGCAAGAATTCTTTACTTTTAGGAACTGAATATGCATAAAATCTTTCAATCCATGGCTTGTCTTGAACCTAAATTTCATGTCCCTGACAATATCAATGGATCAATTTTGGAATTTAAATGCTAACTGAATGCTTTTCATTATCTCCTGTTTACTCTAACAGTTAAATAAACCAATAATCATAACTGAACTGTTTGTAATCTTATGCTCTTCTAAAACTTGTTTCTTTATATTGATTTAACCACTACTCAGTAACTCTCCCTTAAAAGTTTCTGATATATAACTCTTGCCTCAGATCCTAGGTAGAGTTTCAGGTGAATCCTTACTTAACATTTTCTGATCAGAAATTATCCAAAGCAGAGGAAGCTTTGAGCAGAAATGGAATTAGCAATGATGGCATCAGCTGCCAGTCACACGAGTGAAAGTTGAATAATTTTTTACAATAAAAAGTGATACCTTTAATAAAGAGAGCTGAGCTCTTATCAGTGTAAAACAGATAATTTAGAAATTTCTTACCTGTTACTGATTGAGAAAATCCCTGCTTTTGCTGCACATTTCTATCTTGGAAGAAAGGAGGGATGTTGTAACAGCAAAGAAATGTCTTCTGTGTTTTAGCAATCCAGAAGAGAAGCTCTCCCCGCTGTTTCTCTAGGTAATTCGGATGGCATCTCTCTCCCTCTCCCCTCCTTCCTTCCCTCCCTGCAGTTTAGCCAATGAATTCTGCTTTATGGCCACGGTCCGACTTTGAACTTCTGGCTCCCTCTGCTGTTACATAAATACAGAGATTCTACAGATACTTGACAGGAACAGCAGCTTCAGGAAGGAGCCCTGAAGCAGGGCATGCATCCATGCTGCAGGCAAGCGTGTACTCGGGGTGGAAGCACCCTGAAGCAAAGGGACCAAACACAGGAACAGAGCATAACCCTCTTCTTCTCGCTCAGGCAAGACTTCCTTACAAAGAGAATTTTGCCTCGTATGTATAAAAAGGTCGCCAGTATCAGTTTTCTCTATTTCTCCATTCCATCACAGATTGATGTTGGAATTTTATTTTAGAGGGATACAGGCTACAAGTTCTTAAATTGTGAAGGTGGGGGGGAGGGACACTGCTACTCAGGCAAAGAACTTGGAAAGGTAAGAGCGCTGAGAAAGATGGAAATAGAGGAAAAGGAGGATTTGCAGAAGTTCCAGTTTTCAGCAATTTTTCCCAGGTTTTTCTCATGAAAAACTAAGGCACAAATCGGGGTTGCAAATTTTTCTCTTGCATTGGGAAAATACACAAACAGATTATTTCCAAGGGCTGTGTCAGAATAACCTAATTTCAGTCTTAAAGTGGGTTTTAAGCCATGGTAAACTACTTAACTCGTCCCTTGGTTTTTTGCTGTTCTGGGGCCCTTCCAGAGGTGTGGAAGTAGCAAAATGTGTGGTTTTCATTTGTAGTCATGTAGTATGTCAACAGAAATAAAACATTTCAATATCAAAACAAGTACAAGCGCTTATCAACTAAACTAAACGTGGAAATAGTTTTTCGTTTGTACTGTGTTCTTTCTTTCCTTTTTTTTTTTTTTCTGGTACCAGCTGCTACACCTGCGCCCATCTACTCCCAGCACTTACCTGATATCTTTTATCACTTAAGAAATAGTCAAAGCAGAGGTATTTAAAGTCTTTCTAGAATATTTTGGCATTTCTTGTGTCTTGTGATGCTGAGAAGCTTAAAACTGGGATCTGTGTAATGAATGCTGTGAGCTGGAGAGCTGTCTGTAGTGACTGAGTTCTTTCTTCGGGGCATCCCTGAGCTGCTGCTTATTCTGTATTACTTATTTCCTCTCAGGAGCTTTATTTTTCCAGCTATTTGGAACCAGCACCCCAAATCCCAGCCTTTCCCTTGTACCCAGGCGCCTCAGAAGGAGACGACCTTTCTGATCTGCTAAGGAAGAGGACATGAAGTCTGTGCTTCCAGCTGAGGAGGCAGCAGCCCACACAGATCTCCAGCCTCTTGCCAGCTCCTTAGGAAGTAGAAGCTTCCTATCCTACTGGAGCCAGAAAAGCCGGAATGATTTATTTAGCTGGCCTGCTCACTTCTGTTTCTTCCTTAATTTATTTACCATATGTTTGTTTATTCTGCTGTTGAAAGCATTAAAGAAAGGGGAGGAAAACCAATAGGAAACAGGCAGCCCTTTTACTGAGGGGGTATTTTGATTCGTGAGGCTGTTCTCCTCAGCAGTCCCTCAGCCAGCTTTATCTCCACACCTTCCAAACATTTAAAGATATGCTGTTACACTTTTCTTCTCTCAATTCAGACGTTTGTGGAGAGCTTGTGAAGTAGCAAATTAGCACGAGGTCTTTTCTTAAAGTCAGCAGAGAAGGGCTGTAGCACTGCCCCTGAGATCAGGGATCTCACCCAGGGGTCAGGAAATGACCTAACCACCAATATTTTGCTTGTGGCACTTGGCACTTTCTTCTTGGCAGATTTTTTTAGGATGTATCAAGGTTCTGGGTAATTTTCAAGAGGTGAATGGCGCTGCATTAGAATCCTATATTCGTTCCACGTCCTGTCCAAGTTGCAGGGTTGAAAGTGTTCACTATTAACTGGTGTGGGAGCAGGACGTGGGGTCATTCCAACCCTGCACTGGTTTGTGTAACTGGAACTGAGCGGAAGCCAAGAGATGTGGTGGGGCTGGAGCTGCCATTGGGTAGCTGTCTGGACCTCAGCAGAGCAGGGACAATACTTGGAATGAGAATAGCTGCAGGAAGCCAGCGATGCAGATGCCTGTTCCCTCATCCAGATGGGTCCTGGAGGCTTGGTTCAGCCTCCTGCTGAAAGGGATACCGCTGCCTGAACTGCCTGGTTTGGGTCTGGCCCTGTTTTATCTCACGATACGATGGGGACAACTGAACGTGTACCCGTGGAGAGCCCCTGTGAGGATCCTGACCCGCTAAGCCTCTGCAGAAGGCACAAGCAGTGCTTGTGTGAGGGTGCACGAGGGTGGGAATTCCAACGTACGCAGGATGTTTGCTGCTGGGAAGCAACGTGGGAGCACCGTCGTCCCGGTAATTGCTGGTCATGTGCTGGGTCAGACTGGCCGTTTCTGCTCGTATCAGTGAATTTGCGTTGACTCTGGCAATCAGTGGACCAGCCCCTGTTTGCTGTTTATAGGGGATGGAGTAAAGAAAGCGCAGCTGATAGGGCGAGGGGCTGCCCCGCTGCCCACGGGGCGATAAGAAGGCTTGCTCCCGTTCTCTTCCACAGCACGTGCTCCTGTCACGGGAAGGCACTGGGGAACTGTCCTGTTTTCTCTGCAGTTTATTACCTAAACCAGCTGGATTCCATGGAGACAGCCTGTTTCAAGGGGTTAGAGATGCATGGGGGACATATTCCTCTGTGCTGGCCAAATAGCTCCTTTCTGGAGGTGGTTATGGTGACAGTAAAGCCCCTACGGAGAAACATTCACTGGGTGCAATTAAGCATTTCCCTGGGAGTGATAGGATTATCACAGCAGTGGGATCACCACTGCACTCTGAATGCCTTGAGGGTCTCCTCCAGTGCTCTTGTGTCAGATCTTCAGCCGTATCAGCCCCCACTGATGGAGCCCTGACGCTCTGTGTCCTTCTTTCCTCTGAGCATGGAGTTTCAGAGACCGATTCTCCTACAGTACATTTAGCAAATCTAATTGTGGTCCAGCATCTGGATTCCTGCTCTCTCTGGCACTGCTAAACACTGAGCAGTGTCCACAAAGAATAGGACTTAGGGACTCGATGACGAAAGCATGAGGAGAAAATGTACCATAGAAGAGTACGTAGTCCACGTGTGTGCTAAACTTAGCAGGTCTACGTGGTGTCCTTGTGAGTATTTTGCACAAGATTGCCTTTGTTTTGCCAGAATCTCTACCCCTCTCTGAAGCATAATTGATATTTTAACCATTGTCAGCCTTCTCCACTTTGTGCAGAATCTGTGGAGGGTGAAATCCTCTTATCCACCCTCTAGCAGGTAGAAAAGTGAGGGCCCCTCCAGCATCTGCTACTCACAGGTGGGAAGGGTCACAGCCAGCTCCAGTGATGTCCCAAGGAGACACAGGGGAATATTGTCAAAGGGAGCTGCTACCAAGCAGTTCTAACTAATCCTGAGGGCCAAAGATTTAAGAAGCTACGAGTGTATTTCCCATTTTACCTGCTTCCTGGAATCACCTCAGTGACTTTCTGGCAGTATCTGGAGCCATGGATGGGTTTTCTTCTAACCATTGGCAGGCTGTTTTGCTCAGTTTTGTACAGGTTTTCAACCTGTATACTCTCAGCACCACACTTGAAAATAGACTACGTGACTGTGATTTTCCATAACAGGCATTAAAAAGAAGCTGCTGTTTCCATCAGCTGAAATATTTCCTTGTAATACACTTCAGCAAGGCAGATGAAGAAAACACCTATGATGTCAGCGTTAAATAAACTGAACACTCAAATGATTTATCTGGCCCTTTTAAGCTGTACGGCGTTCTTGTTATAATTGCTCTTAATATTGTATAAATATGTTTTATAGGATATTACTCATATAAACCACTTTCATGGACTTCGTACCAGGCACCGTGTAGTGCCTGAAGTCCACTGGCTAAACATGTTTTATAGTCTAGGTTTTCTGTATAAACAGCTTTCATGGGGTTGTTTGTCAGTGGACTTTGATCCAAACAATATTATTGCAGGAAATTCTACCCTGGTATGGAAGGCTACAGAGCTATTTATATGGCATTTCTTTGCAGCAGGTTGGACTCTCAGGCATGGGCTTGCCTTTTTTTTTGTGATATACCAGTCATCTCCTGGGGAATATGTTCCCTTGTGCGTCTGCACTAATGGGTTGACCTACGCAAGGCACCAGGGTGGGGAGAGGCTTTCAAAGGGATGTTTTCTGCTTTGCTTCATCCCATCCTTCAAGTACACGCAACCTTGGGGGAATGTCAATGAGAGTAATAGCATAATGAATCCGTTTGTCTGGCAGCAATTTATATAATACCTGTTACTCTGAAAGCTAGATGATTTCCAAATCAATAATTAGATTTACAAACATTTACAGACACCATGAATTCTTCTGTTTTCAACAAGACCAATCAGTGACTACTCAGAAGAAAATGCAGTGGTTTGATGTACGCGAAATTTTATTTAACTCTGGATCCCAACAGGAAAAAAGTCACAAAGTTATCTGTGGTAAAGCTTGGTTACAAATGTGTATAAGGCAACCCACTTAGTGTCAGAAATGAGATAGATGTGGCAGAATTAGAGCTGTGAAAGGCATGAGGCGAACCCATTCCTTCAGAGGACATTCTCCAGCGAGATCCAGAGCATGTTCAACTTTTGGGGTAGATGCAGAAGAGGAGAAATACATCACTTGGTCTTAACCAATTCCATTGTAGACTTTGCAGCTTATGTCAGGATTAGTCTTCTTCACCACTCGGATGGAACAGCTTTTCTTGTGGAATAGGCCAACGCAGTTCACCCTGTCATAGTTCTTGGGGATTACAACCCTGTCATGGAGAAAAGCAAAAGGAAAATCAGCAGGCAAGACCTGAGCTGAGAAGGATGCTTGCTGAGTCACAACCATCCTGGAGCAAGCTACAGGATGGATCCATTTGGCTCACGGGTTTCATTAATACGAGTGCTACAGATGATTACAGGAGGAATACACAGCCCTCATCATGGCTGTAACAGATGATTTCCCAGTGTTTGTCTGGTTCAAATGCAGTTCTCACTGGTCACTCTGTTAGGGATTGGTATAAATTCCCGTGCAGAGACAAAATAGGGATTAATTCTGCCTTCTCCATTCAAATTAAGACTTTTTTGGTAGTAACAAACCACTTAAAGACTGCTGAATCACCCCAGCTTGAACACCTCCCAGTTGAGTCTCTTTCCAGCACAGGCTGACTTCCTCCCTCTCTCCCTCCCATGGCTGAGGACATCCAGGAATATTTCCCACCAAGAGTTCCTAGGGTCCTCCCATTGTGGGACTCTCTCTCCCTCACCTCAAGAAGAATTTTTCCAGCCTCCTGAGGAGCTAATCTGTTCACACCACTATTTTCAGGGAGAAATCAGCTGTCCCTGATGCGTCACCTGCCATTCATGAGGCAGGAACACACAAGAAGATTTAGGAAGCAAATTTTCAGAGCAGGACATGTGTGTCCCATTTTTGGTAAGGAGGAAGGGTGGGCTCTTGGCAGCATGGGGAGGTTGTGGAGCAGCTCTGGCCTGATTAGATGCTTGCAGGCAGGCCACTGCTCTGGTGCAGAGCTGCAGAAGTCCATATGTATGTCTGTTGTGGGGTGTTTGGGGATCTGGAGACAAGCTGCTGAATAGGAGGAGGAAGAAAACAGAGGCTAAAGGGAACCATAAGCCCAGTTAGTGTCAGAATCGAAAGAAGGACTAAGTGGTGATGAGGAAGAGCTTTGTGCTGGGAAGACCCTGACTGTGTCTCATTTTGTTTCCTCCCAAAGAAATCTATGTAATCATCAGATTATTCTACTTGCTCACAACTAGAGCTAACTGGTAAGCAGGGAGAGGGATTTTGCTCATGCGGTATGAAATTCCAACGCACATTTTCAATGAGGTTCTTTAAAGACTGAACACTTCAACCAGCCCCTGAACAAGCCAAAAAATAACTTGGGTGAACTTACAGGCTGCAGCAAATCATCGCAGTCATCTTACACCTGCATTGGTAACAATCGTCCGTCTTCCACACCGCGCCAAAAACATAGAGGTTTCTGTTCGAAAGGCACCCTGTGTGAAAACGACAGTCAGGAGATCAATATGAACGTGCACCAGTAGGCACAGACCACAGTTTTACGTCTGTGGAGGAGCAATCACAGCACTGATTTCCCTCGAGCCACACCAGGGAAGAATCTAAGCCGGTGGCCGGTAGAAAGGATACGGTGTCTTTGCTCCTGACGCGTCCCTGCGTGTGTGACACGGCATGACAACGTGGCAGCAGCCACACACCAGAGAACCACTGCTCTGCCCTTGCAAAGAATCTGAGAAAGGCCTTATCTTATGGCTGCAGTAGGATCTTTCTGCCCTTTCTCATATTCAAAGCACAGGTCTAGACTTTAGTTTCTCCCTCCTCCCCAGTTCTTATTAGACTTCAGCTTGCTCTGCTTTTTTTTTAAATACCTGCTGTGTTGTCTTTGCTTTGATTTTAGTGGCAGGTGGCCCCCCTCAGGTTAGTCAACGCTGCTTAAAAGTATATGTTTTTTGCCACCTGGGCAAGGACTTCAGTTACACATCAGCCCAGAGGGTAACTGTGGAACAGGGAAGAGTCCCTCTATGTGTGTTTCCAGAGATGCTTCCGGGTGGGTTGATTCCTGAGTATGCAGCTGTTTGGATCGTTCCTCCTGTATTATGCTATTCCAACATTTCTAAGAAAAAAAAGGCTTTGAAACCCTGAATTAAGGCTTCGGGGATGTCTAATGTATTTGCCCTTCTTACCGTATTTGCTGGCTGGTCTGAAGTAACAGCGAGCATCACACAGAGTCCTCGAGAAGAGAAGGATCAAGTAAAGGAGCAGCAGGAATTTCTGGAAAAGAAAAAAGAATTTTTATTTAAAATCAGGTGTTTGTTTTTTTTTTTTTTTTCAAAGGTCTAGCAGATTAGCTTGCTCAAAAGTAAGGATAAGTCCTACTATTCCCAATAATAAATGTTTGCAGTGGACATACACACACACAGACACACACACATTGTAAGCCGCTAACTTACCATACTTGCATGGGCTGCTCACATTTCCTAATGAGGAGTAGTGTGCATTTATATACAATGAGGAAACAATGGCCAGTGCAAGGGGAGGTGATGTAAATGTGAGCACCCCAGGTGCCAGTGGGCACCCTAACCCGTTCCGACCATCCATCAGAAGGTGGCACCTCAAAGTGTCGTGCAAAAGCTTGTTTTGTGGGCTGACATGCATTGGCATCTTGATCTCCATTGTGCTGGTGCAAATCTGAAGAAACTCCAGGAGGCACAGGAGTTACTCCACACCAGCACCGGTGCCGATGGAAGAGCCCGACCCCAAGAAGGCTCCAGCCCCAGAACTGGCAGACCATCAAGGAGCGGTGGGGAAAGGGCACGTGCTGAGCGAGGCAGCAGAGCACTATTGTTCGACTGACCTGCTCCGAGGAGATCGCCCCCAGGCCTGGAACAGGCCATTCATGCAGTGCAGTGGTGTGGAGAGTCCACTGTTCCCGCATTGATTCATTGCCCTTTCAATTATTTCATATGAGACACCTTACTTTGTCCATATGTAGGGACCTGCAGGGACGGGCTGTAGTTTTATATCTCTCAGTCGGCAAAGCAAAGCTGGGTTTCGGGGGTAGGGGCAGATCACCAGGACCAGGCAGCACCTTTTTCGGCAGCAGAAGTGAGATGAGCTGTGCATTGTCCCAGTCCAGAAGCAAACACAACAGTCAGGATGATTGTCACTCATGGCTCTCCTCCTGACAGCAGCAAGAGTGATGTTAAGGATCAGGGAGAGGCAAAGACAGCAAAAGTTCCAGTTTTCTCTCCCCATATGCACGTTTGCCTCAAACACAGACGGAATCGGACACAAACAGCAGTGTTGTTTCTGTGACACTGAAATGAGGACTTTTCTTTCAATACACATCTTGCCATAGGTGTCTGGGTCTTTGTGCAATTAGAGCGTTGCAACACACAGTGTGTGGGGCTGCATCTCAAAACCAGGCAGGAAAAGTAGCATGGATAGAGTCATAGAATGGTTTGGGCTGGAAGGGACCTTAAAGATCATCCAGTTCCAACCCCCTGCCCTGGGCAGGGACACCTCCCACCAGACCAGGTTGCTCCAAGCCCCATCCAGCCTGGCCTTGAACCCCTCCAGGGATGGGGCAGCCACAGCTTCTCTGGGCAACCTCTTCCAGTGTCTCACCACCCTCACAGCAAAGAATTTCTTCCTAAGATCTAATCTAAATCTTTCATTTTAAAACCATTACCCCTCGGGGGCTGGAGGGATCCAAGGCTTTACTGAATTCGAGCACAGGCATAACAAGTTTTAAAAGTTACCAGAGGATTCCCAGCATAATGAGTTGCATTAATTCCATTAGCGTGGCTCTCTCAGCACACCTGGGTTTAATTAGATGCCTTGATTGGTATGGCTGAACTCATTAGCTGCCACTGATTGACAAATAGCTAGAGGAAGCAAAGCTGCACTGAAAGAGGTTTCTGGATAAAAGGGGCAGTGGCATAAGGAGCATGGTCTCTTGAGAGGACCTGAAGTAAAGGGGCAGTTGTGAAGGAGGTGGCTGCTGGTCTTTGTGACAGAAGATTTGATTTATGTAAGTTCCTTTTGTTCATTTGTTTGCATGTACTCAGTGAGAAGCTTTAAACCTTCTATTGTAGTTTGCTTTTGACTTTGCAGTGTGGCCATTGAGTTTTGTGTTAACCTTGTGATGTTGGTGGGTTATGCTCTCTGCGTGGGGGTTCTGCTGCAGGAAACAGTTGTGGCACCTAGTGAAGTGCCATGAGAAAAAAATTGTCCTCTGGTAATCCTTAAATGAATGAGCTTGTATCTGAAGGGAATAATTTGCTCCAAGTGACTTTGCTAGCTATGAGAAGCAATAACATGAAAATGGAATGTATCTCTTATACTACTGAGCCTTTAAGTATGTGATATGGATTTGTTTTTTATTTTAATTGGGACTATTTGATTATGGTTTAGTGTAAGTAGGGGCCAGACTCACTTCTGGCCTGTTCCTGCTGTAACTCTTGACAAATCTTGTGCTGTTTGAGGAGAGGTAAGTGTTATGGTTGTAAGGAAATGTACCGAGCAACCTCTGATTTGAAGGTCATGGTGAATTCTAAATTATTCTCTTACTTAATATGATTAATTTACTTGATTAGTTAATTATCCTTTCTTCCTTGGAGGGGAATAACTACATTAATAACTTCCTTATAATTCTTGCTGTTTCTCACGTAGACAAATGTATAAAACATAGAAATAAGATATGAAGTGGAAGTGTAGTGTGATATTGGTGCCAGAAAGGCCTGGGAGCTCTACCTCCTTGACCTGAGATGTGCATTTTTGCTGCAGTATTAAGCAAGGTTCTCCGTTAAGGGAAGGTTAAGTTGTTCTAGCTCAGCAGATGGCTGTGATGGGTGAGAAGGTTGATTACCTCCAAGACTTGGAGATCGTGGGAGCTTGTGCTTTCCCTCTACACCTTTTCCCTTAGGGTCTGTTCTGCTGGAAAGGCTTGTAGCCCAGCTCTAGATGTACAGGCTTAAGTTAAACAACTTCCTTCACTGGCTGTGGAGGTATGGCAGCAGTTAATGTAAGGGACCGTGAAGCGATGAGAGGAACGTCCAGCACTGCCTTTCCCTCTTTATCTAGCTCCTCTGTCCGGCAGGGAAGCTGCCAAACTAAACTGGCAAATAATGTAGCGGCTTGACTAAAACAGTGACCCTGTGCCAAGTCGAGGAAGCAGTTCTGCCCTGGGAAGCTTTTGCCAATTAGAAGGACTTTGAGTTTTCTGAGGAGATGCCTGGAGTTGGAGGATCTGGGCTGTGGCCCTTCCTCAAGCCAGAGGGGTGCCTGGATGGTGGCCTCAGGTCACCGAGGCTCTGACTAGGGTATCAACTCCAGAACTTGTTTAAAACTTTCTCACACTGAAAATGCCTCTTCAGTAGCCTTTAGTGCCTTTGGACATGGTCTGCTAGTTGTCTGCTGCTTCACCTTGTGTTTCCTGATTCAAAACTACATCAATAAACTGCTTAATTAATAAGCACTGCGGTGGGCTTCAAAAGTGAATTAAAGCACATCAATAAATCTGACCTGACTTCAAAATGGTTCATGTCAAACTGTTTTAAAGAGAAACTAAGAAGGGAAACTGATGTTCCTTCTGGCTCTGGCAACTGGTGGCCTCCCATTTTAACTGAACTTGTGGGAGTGAGACTTTAGGTAGGAGCCTTAGCAGCATTCATGTGGGGGCAACTCTTGGGAAATCAAATGGATTTCATGAAACACATTCAGGGATGGTGACTCAACCCCCAGCTTGGCTGTGTCTCTGAAGGTGTTCCCTTTGAAGCACAAATTGAGTTCTCTATCTGCTGCTCGTGCAGAAGGCCTGACTTTTTTTTTTTCTTAAACTGTTCAGCAAACTGGCATAACGCAAATGCAGTGTAACACCTCCACTGCCTTGAAGAGAGGTAAACGTTGCTTTTTCCTTCCTTCAGTACTAGGATTGTAGATGAGATTTTGGTTTCAAGCGGCAAATTTACTTAAATCCCAAGGTCCCACTTGCCTTCAGCAGGAATTAGCCCTTGCATAAGCCCCAAGTCTGAGTCCAGAGTAGCTCCCTCTTGTATTTTTGGCTATGCTGGACTCGTGGTGTCTGTCTGCTCCTTTCTTCCCCCATCCTGTAGATCACACAGCAGAGCACAGGGAGCTCTGGCTGGAACAGGCACATGTGAGTGTCTGAGCTGGCATGACATGAGGAGCTAGTTTGTGGCCATACTTAGATGACGGTGCCCAGGGATGGATGAACTGGGCTCTGCCAGGCTGGAATAGTGTCTGCCTGCCTGTTAGACAGGAAAAAATATACTGGAAGAACAGAGTTATTGCCTGTGTTACTATCTTTGGTATAATCTAGCTTGTATGACCATAGAAGGGATTAACTCTAGCCTAGGTTTGTTGTGAAAAGCTTGCATGTGCCAGTGATAGCAAAGTGCAGATGGCAGAGCAAAAACAAGGTTAAATCTTATTTTTTCCCCTCTCTCTGACCTAGAGAGCAAGAGGGCTGCATTCTTTCAACAGTGCAGGGCTGCAGGTAGCTGACCAATGCCACTGTTTGCCTTCACCCAGAGGGGTGTCTTGCCCTATTTCTTGAGGGGGTTCCAACTGAGTGGAGTGGTAACTGCTCATGACCCTCTGGACCTCACCCCTCTCATCCCAAAGACAAGAGCAGCCCAGATCCCCAAAGCCCACCGATTTTTCCAGGGGACTGGGAGTTGGGCTTGGTGTCTGTGGGTGCAGATGGTCCTGAACTTCTCTGTGGGAGCCCGTAATGGCAGCTCTGGGAAGATGTCCTTGACTCTTGAGCTTGTCAGAGCTGAAGTGACCCTTTAGCCTCTTGGGCGTTGACTTGCTCTCTGTGTGACAAGCAACTACACTGATGCTACTATAAAGTACTCCTAAAATGGGTGGGTTTTGAAGACTTCCTTTTAAGCTAATGCTGCCAGCCCTCATTTCCCCTCCCGTTCGACTCCTGTGTGAGTCTCTTCCACCATAGAAAATTTTGTGGAAGAAGAGTTACTGGAAGCTGAGTCCCTGTGGTCAGCATTGGTGCTAGGTGAGGAGCTATTCTGACAGCTAATTTCCAGGAACTGCAGTATGAGGCTAAAATATCTTAACACTAATAGTTTGACAACTCTCAACATGTTGGTATCTATCAACTTTCCTGTCTTAACTGAACGTGTGAAGGAGCCAGAGAAGTTCTGGTCTCTTGCCTAAGTAGAAGCCAACAAAGTCCAAGTGTTTTGTGTGCTGTGTTCTCCTGTGGCAAGGGAGCTGGACCCTTGGCTCCTCCCAGGATCTCAGGGAGATGCACATGGCCCAGAGCAAACTGAGAATGAAACCCTCTCTGAAGTAATACAAATGCTCATTAACAGTGTAAAAAGCTCTCTGCTAGATGATATTTCAATAGGAACACAAAAGTACTTATTAGCTCTGCTTGTGTAGAACATGAGGATCTTGGTCTGTCTAGCAGAGCAGCTCCCTGCAGGGTTTTTTTCCGCCCCGTCCTCGTCCCCATTGGATCCATTCATCTAATGATAGTTCTGTCTTGACTTCAGCTATTCCTGAAAGCACAGGTTTCTCACTAAGAAGACTGGAATCTCTTTCCCAGTGACAGGACTGCAGACAGCCCAGCGATAGTGATGGATGTTTACTTGATGATTCGCCGTCACAAGACAACGATCTTCACCGAGGCCAAAGAGACAACAACTGTGTATGAGCTGAAAAAGGTGGTGGAGGGAATACTGAAGAGGCCACCGGAGGAGCAGCGGCTCTACAAAGACGACCAGCTGCTGGATGACGATGACAGGACTTTGCTAGACTATGGCTTGAGTAGCCAAAGCTGCCGTCCTCATGGTCCTGCCACGGTGGGCTTGGCTTTATTTAGACCTGGCAATGGCACCTTTGAACCATTGCGCATTGACCCCTTCTCAAGCACCCCTGAGCTGCCTGATGTTGTGAAGTCACAAGAGGCTGGCAGCAGCTCTAGTGATCAAGCCTTGCGTTAAAACCAGCATCTCCTGGCTTGCCCCTTGCAGACAGGGTACTGGTCTTGTCTATGTCTCCTGCATCCATCCACCCCCTTCCAAAAGGGTCGATCTGACCAATAAAGCATTGCAATTTAATTCCATGATGTCACTGTGCTGTAGCATCCAGACAGACAACGCAACTCTTTCTTGGGGTCCTTCTCCCAGATTAGTGCTGGAGGAGAAGGGGGACAGCGGCTGGTTGCACGGGCACCTCCTGAATTGTAAATTGGTGTGTTCTGCCCTTTGTGTTTCTTCCAGCCAACGCCTGTGGCTTTGTATGGTGATGAGGATAAAGCCACTCATGGCAAGCACTAGTCGAATGAAGCGTTCGTAGGTGTGTAGTTGCAAATTTGAGTGTCATACTGCCTTTTTGTACTTGCCTTTTGTGGTCTTGGGTTCTTCTGTTAAAGATGCTTTTTACTGTCCACAGTAATGTGTAGCAGGAAAGTACTCTCACAGCTCTGAACTGCTGGGGTTTTTGGGGGGGAGGAGGGAGAAGTGTTGCACAGACTCACCTGGTACACACGTTTGTTTCTCTGACTTCATCTTGACTCCTCTCTGAGGAGTCTGGCTGGAAATCTTGGGGGACAGGCATGCCAAAGGAGCTTCTAGTCCTGCCCATAGCAAAATCTTTAGGAAGACTGTAACCTTAAGGCTGAGCAGAGGTAAGGTTAGTAAATAGAGCTTGCTACCTTCAAAATTAAGGCATGCTGCCTCAATGTAATGCACATCAATTAATTTCTAAAGCTGCTAATTAAGTGCAGTTACTGGCATGGACAGTTGAAAACCTCTATCAACCGGGCAAAGATTTATTTTTTTTTTTCTTCAAAGAATTAGGAATTGCTTTCTGGCATCTGCCTTCTCCATTCTTGAGAAGCAAGAAAAATACAGTGGAAAAAGGGCAGTATAGCCAGAAACTGATACAATAAAACTGCAGTTTGAGAAGTCTATAAGAAAGAAGTTGGTTACCACAAGCTTTAAAGCATGAGATTAGAAGCATTGATAGGACCACTGTTAAGACAGATTAAGTAGTTTCTCTTCCCAAAAATAATTGACTGCAGTGCTATTTATTTTTTTTTTTTTTTTTTTTCGCTGTGAACTAGCCTATTTTAGAATTAATATGAGGCTTTCCCCTTTATTCCTAGTGGTGTCTTCAAGCCATCACATCTGACTCAGCGCACTGTTGTGCTGCAAGGGGAAACTCCTGGTTTTTCCTCTGTTAATAATCAGAGGTGCTAATGCATCTGCCCTCTGAATAAAACTCTGAAGCAGTGCTATTGCTAAGTCTTCCTTCTCCTGTACCAAGGATAATTCAGGCAGGCAGGTCTATGTCTTAAGTTCAAAAAAAAAAACACTCTTAACACTACTCAGCCCCATTTATGATACCTCCTCGTATACAGACTATAAATATATAGACTAAAGACACTTCTAAAATTCCATTTGCATTCTTAAACTTCACTGGAGTGAACAGAAGTTGAGCCCAAGTCTGTCAGCTGAGTCAGGATCCAGGTTTCTGTGTTCTGTGGCTCCGACAGGTCCATCCACTCCCTCCAGCACAGGAGCAGAACGAGGATGCCATCTAGTGACTGTAGTCAATTTACAGGGGCCCCTTCCAACCCCATGTCATTCTGTGATCAAGATAGTTCCAAAACTAGGAACTGAAGAGGGGAGGCAAAGTGACTCAGGGAGCTGCTGTTCTCTAACGAGACAGTAATTTGGCACAGAATAGCATGTGGGGGAAGCTACACAGTCCCAAGCTGGTATTTTAGCCCAGTCCAGGGCTTGCTTTCAGCCCAGTCTGTCTTTCATACCCCAGACTGGAGTGACTTCTGTGTTATACAGCTTAGGGAATGAATTATTTCACGGTTTCCAAGCTGTTATATATATGTATATACAGGAAAAACTGCTTGTTTTTGTAGATTTACCCTATCTCTGGCAGGCCAGGACAGCAACGGGAGAAACCTCTGGAATTACTGTGGGGAAAATACTGGAATATTTTGGAGGAGGTTACCTTGTGGTGATAAAGGACTGCAGCCTATCAGTGCTCCATAATGGAGATCTACTTGAAGTGTTGACTATATAAAAGCACTGAAGCCCTGGAGAAGTGTAAAAAGCACGGGTCAGTGGCTGAGACTCACGCTGAAAGAAATGAGATGTAAAAACAGAATTTTAGGGGGTGGGGAGGAGTCTTCAAGTAACCAGATCTTGCTGAGTGTTTTGGATTAGTCGTATGACTTGCTTATTCTGGAGTTTCATGTCAATATCTGTTATAAAGTCAAACATTTTGCCCTAAAAAAACCCACAACTGGGCCCAGGGAAACATGCGCATGACAATAGATTTGAAGAGAAGCTTTTGAAAGGTGCCAATGTAAACTTTCCTGCATACCAACAGGAGAGGTAACCAAGAGCCAAGTCAAAAAGTGAAATTGTTCTTAATTGAATTTAAGTTTTCCAAAATTGGCACAAAGCAGAGCGTGAACTGCAAATCTCTAGCTTCTTTGGTATGCATAATGCAAATGAGATGTGTGCTTTCCTTGTTTGTGATTGCTTGATTTGGATTTCATTTTTAAGATTGTGCCAAAAATCTTAAAAACAAACAAACTGGGTACAAAACCATTAAGTTTTAGGTGATAAACACTGTTTAATAGGAAAACTTCCATCAGATTTATATGTGTGTTCTGCTCTTTGGTTTAAAGGACTTGGTAGCTGGTAGGCTAAGCACTAGATTTCATTTTTAGGGCAAGAACATCTTTTCAGTACCTGAAAGACTTGCTTTGAAAAGAATTACTGGGGGTGGAGGTCCAGCTATCTGAAACTGCCTGGCTTCCTAGCAGGGCTACCAGGAGAACTGCCCTGCTCCCCACCAGGTAGCTTCAACATCTGCTCTGCCTGGGCTGCGTTGCCTTCCAAGGTTCTGTAGAGTCTATTAAACCTTTATCACGTCAGAATAATTGAGGAAACTCTGATGTGAACATTTCCTTTCCACTATGTGGAGCTAGTGGTGTTACGATCCAAGGCTTTGAGGGCAGAGGGATGTGTTTTTCGTGTGGGACTGTAGCTGTGTGTGTTGAAGTAGTGAAATGCCGAGACAAAACATCTCTTGGCAAAAGTGGGAAGAGCAAAGCAGAGCTCTTTATGCTCTGTCTCCACTTTCTTGATTTTTTTTTTGAAGGTTTTGTCACCCTCCCACGGCCAGACTTCTTGCTTGCCAAGTCTCTGCCGTGCTTCTGGTGCTCCAAAACTAGATGTCATAGGTAACATCACCTGTTTCCGTGCTGGAACTTGGAGCAGACTAGAGAAGAGCAAGTTGCTCACTGGAGGATTTCTAGATTTGACGTGGAATGAATCTTTCCTGCTTCTGCACAGCAGACAGGGTAGATCTACATATTGTAACAAGCCTTGGCACATGGTGGAGAAAGGTGCTTGGGTGGATTTCAAATGTGGTTAAATAGGTCTGGATCATGTAAGAGTGCCAGTAAGGCTGGCTTTTCTGGAATTTGGGTGCACAGGTCTGCTCAGCCTCAAAAAGGAAAGTAAATCTTTTGTCACAGCTTACTTAAGACTTTATATTCTCCATAGACGTGTCTTACAACTGAATCTGGATGTCTTTTGCAGACAAAGGCATCCATGGAATGGTTTGGGTTGGATGGGATCTTTAAAGATCATACCAAAGAAGGGAGTGCTCTGACACACTCTTCCTGTTACAGAGAAATAGAGCATGGAGACACAGAGTGCTCATAGTCACCTGTAGAAAGAGGCAAGTCAACAAATGTGCCCATGAAGATAATGAGGCAGCACCTGAGGGACCAGCACATGTGTCCCTCTTGGTTATTGTCCGAGGATTTGCTGAGCTTATTCCCTATATGAGCCCAATCCAGAGCAGTCTCTCCATTCACCCACAGTCCTGCCCGCGGCCGGTGTGACAACTTGAATTTCTTTAGTGTTAATCTGACTAAAAACACCCTTTCTCTTACCCAAACCTCAGGCTGAGGACTGTGGGTGCAATGGAAGTACAGTGCCAGGTCAAACCGGGTAGCTGGTGAGTCTTGTAGTTTAAAGGTTAGGGAGGCCCAGGGAATGATATAGGGTAAAAGATCATCATATAAGACACTCTACCAGAAAAGAGAGTGTTCAGAAAGATTTTTAAGTTGCTCTTTGTTTCTTTCCTGTGTTGTTTTGGAATGATAACTCTTTAGGTTTCCATCCTCAAAGAAGAAAGTAAGTCACGTGAAGTTCTGATGCTTCATCTGATTTTATTTTAGCTTTAAGATACAGCTGTGCACAGATAACAGAATATGCTCCCAGAAGTGTGACTGGAGAAGAATTAAAATTAGCAGCTACTGAGGATGCTTAAAAATGTCAGCTTTAATCTCTGCTTTCAAGGAAGGAACAAATCAGTTCTTTCTTCCTGGGGAAGCAGAAGGCAGAGAAACCAAGGGAGTCTGCTGTGAGTAGATATTCAGTTTTATTATGTGTTAGGTTTTATGAGTAGATTTCACTCAACAGCTGCATTTTTCAGCATTTTTGAATTTGAGAGAGAGAAAACTCTTAAAAAAAAAATAAAATTCTCCCAAACCCACAATCCTCCATTAGCCCACCCACCCTTCGACTGGGCATTCTTTTGAGTGATCGTTTTTCTCCACTACTTTATAAGTGCAGGTCTCCTTGTTGAAAATGCTCTCACACTTCTCTTCGTCATAGCCAACTGGTGATGCAAAGCTGTCAGTGGAAAAAGAAAGACAAAGCAGTGATGAGGCCAAGAGGTAAACAGCTTCCATTTGAGATGGCATCTACACTCTTAATAGGAAGAGGCTATCCTGAAGAGGTGCTCAGGAGCAGAAAAGGGTGCTCAGACAACACCCCCAGCTCAGAAATTACTTAGCCTGCTGCTTAAGCAGGGTTAGGGGAGAGCTGTTATTTACTGATCTGACAAACACCCAAGGGATGTTTGTTGTATTTGTTTCCTAATCGAATACAACTTATTTTTTCTTTTCAACCATAATATGTAATGAGAATTGCATGAGTGGATGGGTGTTGTTATAGTAAAAATTGCAGACAGGCAGAGTATCTTGAGCTGCTTCTCAGAGTAAGGAGGGACTATGTGTGGCTTCAGGAATCATAGAATGGTTAGAGTTGGAAGGGACCTTAAAGATCATCCAGTTCCAAACCCCCCTGCCCTGGGCAGGGACACCTCCCACCAGACCAGGTTGCTCAAAGCCCCATCCAGCCTGGCCTTGAACACCTTCAGGGATGGGGCAGCCACAGCTTCTTTGGGCAACTTGTTCCTGGGTCTCACCAACCTCACAGCAAAGAATTTCTTACAAATATTTAATCTAAATCTCCCCTCTTTAAATTGAAAACCATTACCCCATATTCTATGGCTTCACTCCCTGACCAAGAGTCCCTCCCCATCTCTCCTGGAGCCGCTTTAGGGACTGGAAGGGGCTCTGAGGTCTTCCCAGAGCCTTCTCTTCTCCAGGCTGAACAACCCCAACTCTCTCAGCCTGTCAAGATGTGGAAGATGTGAATCAGGAGCAGTAAAAAAATTCTTAAGTAACTATGTTCTCTCTTGAATCAGTATCTTGCCAGAAGTTACAGCTTCAAGAATTAAGTCCTTTTTTTAAAGTCAAGAATATTTATCAGAGGAATTTCTTGCATGTTCAGGGATAATGGTGTTGGGTCAATGCAGAACTTTGTGATACGAAGTATGAGTTTGAGAGAAGGCTCACGGTCATTTCTCAGTGACCCCTTGTGCAAAGGGAAGTGCTTTGTGCTGTATCACAGCAGCAGAGGGACCCCCCATCCCGCTGCTCTGGACTCACCTGGAGCAGCACCTGATTCCATCCCTGCCACAGTAACAATCGTGGCAGTCGTCTGTCTTCCAGGAACCAAATTTATGCTCCTTTCCCTCTGAGTCAAGGCAGCCTGAAAACACAATGTGCGGTGCTGTTGCTCGTGCAAAGATCTTTCTTGGCTTTTTACTTTAACACCCCCATATGGTAAACACGGGGGGGCCCCCAGCAGAGCAGGACTGCTACTATCCCAACACATGGAGAAGGGTGTCCTGGGTCCCCCCTGTTTCCCAGCAGTGTCTGTTTTCCTGGAGTAGCTCATCTTTAAGCACAGAAGTGGGAGCACCCAGCAGAAAGGAAACTAGGCACAGACCTGGTGATAACTAAGTAATGGCTTTGACTTCCTCCCTCATTACCACCAAATATTGCTGACTCCTCATTTCAAGCAAGATTAACTTTGCCCATAAAACTTTTCCCAATCCAGATATTGGATGCAAAAGTTGCTGTCCAACAGTCACGGAAGAGAGTTTTTAAGTGAGTGATCTGGAAAGTGGGATTTTATTAAGAGGGGACAAGATGGAGTGGAGGATTTGGGGCTTCTACATGTCTTTGTCTATAAATATGTTCTGTTTCTTTGGCAATGCTACCTTATTTTTCTAGTAGTAGTGCTGGCTTTCTCGGAAAAAGCTCTGGTTTGGGCACTCAGTTTATTTTGCCTACTGGCACACATCAGCTCTTCTTGTCCCTAAATAATTGCATGTTTTGAGTGTTTATTTTCCTTCAGCTCCACTCATCTGTTGATGGACAGACTAGCTGTGTTCAGGAAGACCAGTCCCGTATTCAAGGGGAGTAGCCATTCTGTTCTTAAGAACTTTCCTTGGGATAGGAAAACAACTAATGAGTTAATTGGTCAGGGTGCTGAGCTCTTGCCAGTCTGTTCCCTGCTTTATACTTGCCCCCCCCACAGAGAGACTCCCTGCTCCTTGCTTCTAAATATGTTGCCATAGTGAAAACATGGATTGTTACTCCATGTAGATGGATAAACTAAGCCTATGCTACTTCCTCGGACAAAACTCATTTGTAATTTGGCCTGTGTGATGCTCCTCACATAAACTCTTCAATTATTATTTTTTTTAATATGTTATTAAAAATTCCCTGCTTTCCGTACCCTATTTGCCCCCTATTTCCTAGTGGTTCCTTGCCACTTTTTCCACTCGTTTCTGAATTATGAT
>JAHREE010000533.1:263314-297360 GCA_033628505.1 Tringa tobata | reverse complement strand
CAGATCCCCCCTCAGTCTTCTCTTCTCTAGTCCTACACGTTCTTTTTCTTAATATGCAAATTAGTCCCTGATGACATGTGATTTTTGATACCTTTACATCACATATTCATTTGGAAAGATCTAAGGGGAACAGCAACTGGTTTTCCTTGTTGCCATCTTCTCTCTAACCTTTAAAAGGGACCTGTCTGAACTCCTCTCTAAAAGGAATTTTAGGACTGAAATGCTTTTTGGGACTATGACCATAATGTTTAAGTTGGGACTTGTAGAAAGCAGAGTTTTATTGTGCCATTCGTAGCCCTCTCTGTCCTTTCAGTGGAAACCAACCTGCATGACTCCCAGACCCAAAGCTGCCTGATGGTAAGACCCTACACTTTTTCAGCATCGGTACACATTGAGCACACAGACCTCACGTTTTGTAACGATCAAAGTTCTGAACTTGGCATTATCAGCACAGGACTCGTTGGATTTTATCCCACGTTTCGGTGACTATGGAAAGTAACTAAAGGCAAAATTTTTCTGGTTTTTGCAATGCTGCGGAGGAAGGAACTATGGCAAAACACCAAGAGCCTTGGAGAATAATTCTAGATTAATCCCATCTGTGTGTTTTTTAACAATCTTGCTCAAGACACTGTTGTGAAACTAGCCTTGGCTAAAATGCTTCTACCTGTAGTTTGATAGTTTCTGCTTCATTATCAGTATATTAAAATTCTTTAAATTCTACTAGGGTTGAAGGTCTGAGCCAGTTCAGTTATGGTACCTTGCTATAGAATCACAGAAAAATAGAATCAAAAGGAATACAATGATACTTGGCTTTTCGAAGTTCCTTTGGCCGTTATCTAGCAATATCTTTCAAGTAGCAGGATGTAGCCATTAAAATCAATACACGAGGACCTGGATATCTTGGGTATTCTTTCTTATTGAAATTGTGAACTCAAGTAAGAAGTAAATCACCCGGTGCCCTGGTTCCTCACGAGATTTTCTGTTATCTGTGTAGTCAAGTGCAATAAATAAATAAACCCCATATGCTATCAAGGGCTGATATCAACTGACCATTTCCAAGGAATTCTCTGGTTACCAGCTGGAAGAACAGATGAGTTTGTCATTTCCTTTCTGGTTACTTCACTTGCAATAAAGAACATATGAAACACAGCGGTATGGCAAGGCTTTTTATTCCATTGGAAAAAAAAATTACTTAGTGAGAAAGTGGGAAATTAGAGTGGGTGTTTAACCAATAAAAGGTATTAAGACGAAATTCTTTGCTGTGAGGGTGGTGAGAGCCTGGCCCAGGTTGCCCAGAGAAGCTGTGGCTGCCCCATCCCTGGAGGGGTTCAAGGCCAGGCTGGATGGGGCTTGGAGCAACCTGGTCTGGTGGGAGGTGTCCCTGCCCAGGGCAGGGGGTGGAACTGGGTGATCTTTAAGATCCCTTCCAACCCAAACCATTCTATGATTCTAAAGGCCCGGGGAAAATTGGCTGTGAATCCCAGTTTGGCGATTTACACTGTGTATTTATGTCAGTGTACGTAGTGTTTTCTTCCGGCAAATCCTAGAATTCTGGCGTGGCTTTATTCAGACTAACCCAGTTTAAATCAGGGGAGACTTCACCTGACTTGTAAGGTTATGTCTTGTACTTACTTCTGTAAGGAAAACTGGAGGAAGGGGTCCCTCTCTACGTGTAAGAGGGGGCACTGGCATTGCGGTGCTCCAGCGGGGAACGCTGCTGTGGTGCAGACATGTTGTCATAGCCTGCTACTCCTGCCACCCTCGGCTCTGCTCCCGGTGTCAAGAAGAGCCCTTCTGTGCACGTGTCGGTTCCAAGTCACGAAGGGTCTCCTCATCAAGGGGGTCGGACCCTTGAGGCAGTTGCGGTGGCCAAAGCCACCTCGCACCTGGTCCTTCATTCTCCCTCCCCAGGGAGACACTGTCACCTCAACCTGCTGGAAGGACGATGTGAGCACTGATACCTAAGAGAGATTTTATGTAGTTTATAAATGGTTAAACTGTAGAGAACCTTCTTCTAGAGAACAAATGTAGCGATTTTAGCAGCCATCCCAAATGGCTTCAAGGACTACGTAAGGTAAGAAAGGATGCCTGTGGCCCTGAGAACAGGGTGACCTAAGACAGGGATGCAATAAATACGGCCATCGTCTGACAAACCGGTGGTAGCAGGGAGATCATTAGTTTTAATGAGCAATTAAGCAGTTAGAATGTTTTGCCAACATGAAGTGAGCCAAAGGACAGGTGAAGATGGAGGAAGAAATGACCCTCACTCAAAATGAGGACCACTAGAAGACACTACGCTTGCCCAAAAGCTTATTATAATATGTAAATGAATTATCAGAAATGTAATGAACATGTTAATGTTTTATTGGAACTACACTGAATATGTAAACCTGTTGCATATAAATTTAATTTGACAACAGTTTTCCGTGTGCACAACAGCAGGAGCGATCTCCTGTGCACCCAGCGCCGTAATAAAGAATGCCTGCTTTCCGAACTTTAAATTGAGTCTTAGAAAGTTTTATCCGCCGGTTGGCCGTAACAGCACCCCTTGCCCAGCCGGGAGGGAGCTCAGCCGTCTTGGCCCAGCCACCCTCCCGAGGCCGCCATGGCCGATCTAGGACCGACTGGGTCCCCAGGTGCCTCCGCTGCTCCTCACGCTCTGCCGGGCTGGGCCGTCCCTGGCAGGGGTTGCCCCCGGGTTTGCCTCTACCCGCGTCCAGACGCCGCCGGGCCCCTGCACCTTCCCCCGGGCGGCGGCGGGGCCGGGATTCACCTCAAGCTGCAGGGACAGCGGCCTCGCGCCCTTCCCGCCCTCCCCTCGCGGGCGACGCGCCCCCTGCCGCCCGTACGCACGCACGCACGGACGGACGCACGCACATCACGTGGGGCGGGTCACGTGAGGGCGCTCAGCTGATCGCCGCGCGGCGGATGGCGCCGGCGGGCGCTGGGGCAGCGGAGCGGCCTGCCGTCACGGTGAGCGCCGGGGCGGGGGGGAAAGGGAGGGCCCGGGCCGGCGTACGGTCTCCGGTGACCGGCTTCTCGGCTCATCTGCCCTTCTCCCGCAGATGAACGGGGCCCCGCGGGACGCGGCGGAGCCGGCAGCGGTGTGGGAGCGGCCCTGGTCGCTGGAGGAGATCCGTAAGGGCAGCCAGAGCTGGTCTTTGGCCTCGGACGCCGGGGTGAGCGGTGCGGCCGGGACCGGACCTGAGGGGTGTGTGGGTCTCCCCTGGGGTTTGAGGTCGTGTGCGGAATGGTGCTGCCGCCCGCTGGCCCGGGCAGAGGCCGGGGGTCGGCCTGTCCGCCCTCGGGGGCCAGCAGCGCTTCGGGGTCCCCACTGGGCGGAGGGCGGGGAGGGCAGCCCCGGTCAGCCCCGGTCATCCCCCGGCGGTCAGCAGGCTTCCCTGGTGCTTCAGCCTTCTGGTCTGGGCGAGAAAGCTTAAACGAGGATTTGGCACCAAAAGAGATGCAAAATGGAATGGAAATGGAGCAGGATGAGGCTTGGTCCTGGGTGTATGTGGGGGTGCTTTAGTCTAAATTGTGTTCATTTTGATGCTCGGTTGAAGTGTGTAGTCAAATTTGCCTGTGTCGTGAACGGTGCCGAAATAAAAAAGGAGTTGGGTGCTGACTAATGCTTTCCTCTGTTGTAAACAGCTTCTGCATTTTCTACAAGAGTTCTCACAGCAAACCATTTCCAGGACTCATGAAATCAAAAAGCAAGTAGATGGATTGATTAGTGAAACGAAAGCCACCGACTGTCGCCTTCATAATGTCTTCAATGACTTTCTTATGTTGTCCAATACACAGTTCATAGAGAACGTGAGTGTCTTCTTGTACACCATCAAGCTTGTTTATATGTGACACAGAGATCAGAGTTTTGTTTTTAGGACTATGAATGAGTTAGGATCTCTGAGGTGTCTTGGTATATCTTTACAGGTAGCATAAATGTAGCGTTTGGCTGCATTTGGGTGTCTAAATATGAGGAATATTATACAATGCTGTAAATTTGCCTAGTGGTGTCATAGAATCATAGAATTGTAGAATTGTCTAGGTTGGAAGGGACCTTTAAGATCATCAAGTCCAACCATCAACCTAACTCTGATAAAAACCATCACTAAACCATGTCTCTAAGCACTGTGTCAACTGGTCTTTTAAATACCTCCAGGGATGGTGACACCACCACTTCCCTGGGCAGCCCATTCCAAGGCTTAATAATCCTTTCAGTGTAATAGTTTTTCCTAATATCCAATCTGATCCTCCCCTGGTGCAACTTGAGGCCATTTCCTTTTGTCCCATCGCCTGTTCCTTGGGAGAAGAGACCGACCCCCCCTGGCTACACCCTCCTTTCAGGGAGTTGGAGAGAGCGAGAAGGTCTCCCCTCAGCCTCCTTTTCTCCAGGCTGAACACCCCCAGCTCCCTCAGCCTCTCCTCATGGGCCTTGTTCTCCAGACCCCTCACCAGCTCAGTTGCCCTTCTCTGGACCTGCTCCAGCAGAATTAGTGTGAGTTTACACCAAAAGCAGTTGGTATTAAAGGTGTTGGACTGCAGGTAGTTGTCTGTTACGATTGATCATGATGAGCGTATTTATTGGTTAATGTTCCCACTTTATGAATATTTTAGAATGGTAAAAGCTAGACATGAAAGCCTGTTACAATATTTATCAATAGAAGCATGTGTGTAATTAAGATGCTGGGCTCTTATTGTCAGATTTGTGGAGGGTTTTTCAGCACTGTGAGTTTTATTGGGTGTTTTGCTTTGATCAGCATCGTTCTCAGGCCACGCGTGTCTCATCTGACTGAAACCGTGATGCTATTATTGGAAAGATGCTGGCAGAGGACAAGGCAATGGAAATCTGGATTTCTGTTGCGTGTTATTTTGATGGGGGTGGTGGGTAGGGTTTTTTTCAGAGCTGCAATGTCTTTTCTGGCCTGCCTTTGCTGCTCAGCATAACGGCTCTGCTGAGAACAGTTTGTACCAAACGTCTTAAATCTTGGGTGCTTGAAGTTGTTTGTTCCCAAATATAAGGGCACAGAAATAGGTCCTAGTTTCTAGTGCTCAATTTAGTTAATGTGAGAGATCTGTCTCTTCCCAGGGGATAATTGCACCTGTGTTTGAGAGATTTGGATTTAGGTTTGCAGGTCCAAGGGGGAGTTTTTATTCCCTTGTCACCTTGTAGCTGATCCTACAAAAGAGTGCTAAAAGAGCTGGGTGGGAGGGATCATCAGGACAAACTGAAGGCTGGGGGAGGATGTGAAGCTCCTCTGTAAGTAGAGGAGAAGGGTAAATGCTAAAGGAGAAAAACTATTAAGTGACAGGGGAAAAAAAAAAGGAAAATAGCCCATAAAATTAAGTTTGACTTTGAGGGTTTCTAGAACAGCTTTATGTTAGGGGCATTAAAACAGTGCTGCTTTTTAACATATTCAGGTCAGTCTGTGAACAGTGATAAATGCTCAGCTTGTTTTCTACTAGTGCAGTGACGTTTGCAGTCTTGAATTGCCTCAGCTGGGTTAGATGGTAACTTCAGGATGATGACTTCAATGCATGAAGGAAGCTATGAAGATGCTTGGTGTCATCCATGGCTTTTCTAAAATATCTAATAAATTAATGTCTAATTAATTACACATTAACAACATATTTTATTTTGCTGGTGGTGCCTGTGGCTTCGTTCCTGCAGCAGTATGATGTTGTTCTTACTTGAATTAATTTTGCTTGGCTTTTTAGAGAGTATATGATGAAGAAGTGGAAGAGCCTGTTCCCAAAGCTGACGTTGGAGACAAATCAGAGCAGGTAGTTACGGAAGCTGCCTTGAGCTCTGGCAGTATGTTTGCACTGTGTCTAACTTCTCATTATCAAACTTGTTTTGCAGATGTTTACAGTGTACAAACCGAACTGTCTCCTCTCTCCCTGAAGTCTCTCTCTTGCATAGTGTGTGTCAGTCAAACATGAAGTTGGCGGTAGCATTGGAGGCTACTACAGTGTATAATGATTTGTTAGGGCCTCCCCAAGCTCAGTACTGTGTCCATTAGTCAGGACTTTAAGAATTGATTTTTCAAATGGTTATGCATATTTTTTCAGCAAGAGATCTGAGGCCTTGGGCCTTCTTACTTAGTGAATTGGGGAAGCAGAATCTGACTGCAATTCCCAGGAATAAAAACTCAGAGAGCTTTTTTTATATCTTACGTTCTAGGTTTATTATACCATAAATGTTCCTATGTTGGGTTGGGAGCACAAATAAGATGTACTGTGCTGGTGTGGATGTTTATAACATCTCTGTTTCTGGGAGTGATAAAGGTGAAATAAGGCAAGCAAAAAAAGGTCATGACGGTCTTTCTCTTACATATCACAGAATGCTATGGGGTTGGAAGGGACCTCTGGAGATCATCTAGTCCAACCCCCTGCCAAAGTAGGTCCACCCAGAGCAGGTTGCACAGGAACGTGTCCAGGCAGGGTTTGAATGTCTCCAGAGAAGGAGACTCCACCACCTCCCTGGGCAGCCTCTTCCAGGGCTCTGCCACGCTCCCAGGAAAGAAGTTTAGATGGAACTTCTTATGTTCAAGTTTGTGCCCGTTTCCTCTTGTCCTGTCCCTGGGCACCACTGAAAAAAGACTGGCCCCATCCTCCTGACACCCACCCTTTGAGTATTTATAGGTGTTGATCAGATCCCCCCTCAGCCTTCTCTTCTCCAGACTAAACAGACCCAAGTCCCTCAGCCTCTCCTCATCAGAGAGGTGCTCCAGGCCCCTCATCATCTTTGTAGCCGTTTCATTGTACTAATTTGAATATAAAATTTTGCATGCATGTGACAGTGAGATTGAGTCTTGAGTAAAATGCAATGATAATGTGTTCTTCCTGTTATTAAAGGAAAAGACACGGGAACAGAAAGAAGCTGATCTGATCCCCAAAATCCAAGAAGCAGTGAATTATGGGTTGCAAGTCCTGGACAGTGCGTTTGAGCAGCTAGACATCAAAGCAGGCAACTCTGACTCAGAAGAAGAAGAAAGTAATGAAAGGGTGGAACTGATACTCGAGCCAAAGGTACAGAGAGCTGTTCTAGGAGCACGGGTTTGTGTTTGGCTTATGTTGGACTTGCTTTTTGCTTCTCTCAGCAGCATTGCTGCGTTGGTATAAAATTGGTATCTTTTACCTAAAAAGAGGGTTTGATGACTGCATCTGAAGGAGAAGTGCTCCTTGCCATGTTCCTTGTGTAGCTTGTTGTCTTGCATTAAGGTCTAGCATTAAGGTATGGCACCGTAAAGGGAGTTAGTTGTATGTTAGGCAGTGAACTGGGAAAAAGAAACCTCAATTCTGGGTGGGACCTTTACATTTCATGCTTTTTAGGTACAAACAGTATCTTCGTAAGCGGTTGTTCTCCTGGTAATTAAGAAACATGAGTGCAGGATTTGGGATAAGACTTATGCCTGCAAGTCTTTGCAAGTATATTCTTCTGTTAGATGACACCTAGAAAACAAGTTGAGACCACACAAATAGAAGTAGCCCTCTTCTTTAACAGTGTTTAAAAACGAATAAGCCTCAGCTGGTCCACCCAGTTGCATGCTGACTTGAAGCATGTGTCTGGTGGGACTCTTGAAACAAGCTTATACCTTCTTTAAGTTAAGGGGTGTAAGAGCTGTTCCTCGATGTCAGAGTGACCTGATGTTGTCTCTTTCCAGGATCTCTATATTGACAGGCCTTTACCTTACTTGATTGGCTCTCAGCAGTTCATGGAACAAGATGATGTTGGCCTTGGAGATCTCTCTAGTGAAGGTGTGTGCTGGCACGACCTTTCATTCCTATGCGTGTTCCTAATTGGAGTCTTTGGTCTGTTTTAACTCACCGCCTGGGTTATACTGCGTGCTGTTCTTGCAGGTTTAGAAGCACACGCTGTAATTAGCTGGGGGGAAAAAATGTGCATTGTGCTGTTAGAACCACTTTACTGGTGTGCAAAGGAGTAACTTCTCAGTAACTTGTGCTCCGTGTCTTAGAAACACAAAATGCTTAAATTTCAGCAGTTTTTAAAGCTCTTCCAAACCACCCTCTTTTCCACCTGATTTTTGATTCTCTTCACAAAGCCTTTAAAGTCACTGTCAGTATCTTTGGTGATGACATTGCTCTGTGTAGAGATGTCACATCTGATCTTAACTTTTCTTGTTTTCATTTGCAATAGAAGGATCAGTAGATAGTGACCGTGGAAGTGTCATTGACAGTGAAGAGAAGGATGAAGAGGTAAGTGACAGCACCAACTACTTTGCACAGGGATTCATGAGTCCTTGGTTGTGCGTGAGGCCATTGGTGACCTTATTTTTTCATGTGGGGTCTCCAGATATATTGCAGTTTGTCTGTTCCCTATGTCGGTTGTGGTAAATGTGCTTTCTGTCATTATACTTTTGCAGTAGTTTCCTCTGCAGCTTTTCAGAGGGGCAATAAAATGGTATTGGCTCTAACTGCTATTATACTATTGTGATCTAATTTCACTTTGTGAAGTAAATAAGATTCTTATAAAGAATTGCATTTATGGAGGACAAATTACAGTTATGAAGAATGGGATGGAGATTAAGAGGAGCAAGTTTAAAGGTTAAGTAGATATCAGTAATGTACCTCCAGGATTTGCCTCACAAATGTGCTATGTTGGACTAGAAATTTCTGATGTGTTTTGCCTGTCTTGGCTGGGCTGTCTCTGCTTTGTAACTGTGCTGTGAAAGCATTCCTTTCGTCCTGAGGAGTTTGCTTTTGGTATCTTTGCTCAATTACAGTTAAATCCCTTTTGAGTTACTCAAATGCACTGTCAGTTGAAGCTTGCTGTCTTTGCTAAATTACTGACTTTCTAGCAAGCTCTGTTCATAATAAATGGTCAATTCCTTGGTGGGGTCATGGTGAGGAAATTTGAATGTCCAAATGTAAGCGAGTCCGGAGGTTTTGAGCCGTCTCTTGGCCACTGCACAAAAATAACGTGTGATACTTGTCTTTGGGTCTCTTGTGTTCCAGGAATCAGACGATGAATTTGGAAACCCTAGCGAAGACGACCAAAAGACGGTACGGTTATACACCTTGGTACAGCCTGAAAGTCTTTCCACTGGTGACTCAGTGAGGGTGCAAGAAAGAGGAGATAAGAGCTCTAGACGATCAACGGTTAAAAATTTTGGTTAAGCCTGATCTGTATAACTTTGTATGGGAAGGTTGTCCTGGCCAGATGGCAGCATGTTGTGAAATTGACCTTGGGTTGGGCTTAAGTACATGCTTACAAGGCATCGTTACAAGCAAATCCTATGTGGGATGGCATTGCCTGATGTGTGTTTTCCTCAGGAATAACTTTGGAGTCCTGAGAGCTTAAAGAATCTTCCCCAGGAAAACAAGTGTCCTGTAGGATTATTTAGTCAATAATTAAAATTATACACTTGCTATGCAGGAAGGAAGGAGCAGTACATGAGTATGACATGAAATCAAAGATGTGAACAGTATTAAATGTTTGAAAAGTATGTCCATTTGGATAACAAATGGAAAAGGAAAGTAAATATTTAAACTGAGAAATTCAAGCCTGACTTTAGCTGTTGGTAGTAGGTGGTAACAGGAGAAAGAATCTTACCCATGTGTAGGTGTGCCAGTGCAGATCCTCAATCTGAAATGATTTAGTCCCAATTTTTTTAATCTGTGTTTTGATACAATAATGTTACAAAAGCCCTCAGAAGTTACCTTAAGCTATATTGAGCTTTGTAGGGTGACTTTGGGTGCCTGATGTATTTTAAGGTGAGCAAGTATCTTTGGGTAGTTTGTGATTTAGGTTGTTTCTGGGCCTTTGTCCGTGCCAGCCCCCAGCTCACAATTAATTTCATTTTTTTTCATCCTTTTTTTTCTTATTGACGTGACTGAGGCCAAGATGCAGGGATGTATTCTCTGCTATTCTGCTGTCCACCTTAGGAATAGCTCAAGATGATGTAATTTTTTGCTAGCTGATCACAATGTTCCTGATTTAAGGCTAAATACTGGATCTTTAGTGGAGAGGAGCTTGTAAACTAAGGGAAGCAGCAGAGTCAGAGCTAGAGGTACTCCTCCCTGACCTCTCAAAAGCTGTGAGGCACCCCAAACTGGCTGTACGTTTCCCTCCTTTTGGTAAATTTGCTTTGAATATTTTTGTCTAAGCTGATGTAGTTTTGTGCTCATTTTGTACGCCAACTTCAGGAGAACATAAAGCGGTATTATTGTTTTTTAGAGGACAGCACAGATAAGTGATGAAGATGATTACGATGGCTGTGATCTCTTTGACTCTGAAAAAGAGGAAGATGAGGATGGAGACTTGGATGAAAGCACAAGGCCTGTAAGTCATTGTTGCCTCCGTGGAGAGAGATTTGACTTCCCTCATGAAAAATCTGTCTTTACAGGGATTATAATGGTAGCTCTCAGTTAACTGGGATGGGATGCTGTTGAGAGAGCCTGTAAAAATCCTGAATTGTCTTTCAAAATGGTTGTTCAGGCTTCTCCCCCTTTAAACTCGGGGGCTCCTGAACCCTAAACTGGCATCAAAGCTGTCTTTGAAGGTCATTAAGAAATTACTTGTGCATTTGCATGTGGCAAATGCTTCTTGCTTGTCCTGTTCCAAAACAAGATGACATTAAAAGTTATGTGATCATAACGGCCTGGAAATGTGGGGGTTATTTTCTCTCGATGCCCACATAATCTGTTAATTGCTTTCTTAATAGAAAACTGCATTGCTTCTTCAGAGGGCTTCAGTCAGAGTCTAGGCAGGACTTTGTACGATTGAGGCTGGAGAATACACTATTTATAATTGCAATTGCATCAATTTGGTAACTGGATCGTATGTAAGGAATATGCTGTTATTTGTCCACGCTCCTCAGAAGAAGAAGAGGCCAACATCATTTGCAGATGAGCTGGCAGCCCGAATCAAAGGAGAAGGACCAATCAAACAGGATGAAGAGCACTCATGTAAGTTAACGCTTGAGCTTTGATAAGCGCTTGTGAGATAGTGGGGAGTCTTGTGAGAGAGCTGGGCAGGAGATTCTGTGTAACAGAAGTTTCATAGATCTGTTCTTTGAATATGTGTTAGGTGAAGGCCCAATGAGAGGAATTAAAGACACTATTTTGTGTTCTGAGAAGCTTTGTGGTCATAACTTAAACGAATGAACTGAAATCCACTGAGTGTTACAGTGGAAAATACATTGCTTTCAGGCGAGACAGGTCACTCTCCAAGTGCACATGTTATTGGAAGGGTTTTCTCTCGAATCTGATTCTCCCTCTGCTTGTAAAACTGTGTGTTTGACCATTTCCTTGCTATTGTTTTCAGTGATAGTTTAGACTAAATTCTGCATTTACTTTTGCATTGTTGTCAAAGGGAGAGACCTCTCTCAAGTAGTTATTTCTGCAGCAAAGCAGCAGTTGAAAACAGCTGCCTGACATTGAGGTGGCAAGTGCTTGTGAGCCTGCTTTTGACCTGTAATGCTGAGAGCATGAAGAGACAAGAACAGCACGTGTTCTTCTGTGGTTCAAACAATCCAGCTGGGTCTGTGCATATCAGAGTATAAAACCCACCAGCTTATCTTGTTCAGCTACAGGGAAATCTTCTGTTCAGTGAAGTAACCTTGAGATGATAAGGCCAGAGGGAATAAAACCGAATCAAGGACAATGTGTTTTGAGCCATTTGAGATTCTTAAAGGTTCTGCCCTCTCTGTGTGGGATCTGCACCACCTGGAATGCTGCATTGCCCTCTGGCATCTCAGGTGACACTAGCCTGTGCGTGGGCAACTGTGTTGAACCCCCAGTCTCTGACATAATGATGCTATTACAATTTTACGTGCAATTTTTAGAACTTCATGGAATTGGTTCGGTAGGCTGATTCCTATGAAAAATGTACAGGTTGGCTTGGTTAGGTTCTCTTTATCATAAATTGATCACAGGCTACAAGTAGAGGTGGATTGTTTTATTTATGCTTTGAAATTTTCATCTTAAAGCCCTGTCACCAGAGACCAAACCAAGAAAAACCCTGAAAGAGAAGAAAGAAGTGAGAGTTCCATCGGATGGTAGGATTTCCTCCTCTCTTGTTTTTAAAATTGTGGGTTGGAATGTAAGACACTGTTAAGGCAACCGCGACATTTAATCTAGAGACTGGGTGAGATATCAGCGAGCGTCCTTCAAGGCAAGTGTGTACACGGTCTCGGTTGTGATGTGCATGTAAAACAGGGCTAGAAACAGGCCTAGTGAGAGTTCCTCCTTAAATATTGTCTTTTGGAGCAACCATACCATATGGTTGCTCCAGCCAAGCATACAGCTTCTCTGTATGTCATGTTTATGAGAGGGACGGGATGGAATCAAACTAGTTTGAATTTTGGTTGTCTCTTTAATTCCCTTTCCTGAAATTTGGTCAGTTGTGCCACAGCTCTTGGCTCTTGTGCTTTCTAGATGAAGACGATGACATCTTCAAGCCTCCTAAGTTGACTGATGAAGACTTCACACCGTTTGGGTCGAGGGGTGGCCTGTTCAGTGGTGGAACGGGTCTCTTTGATGATGAAGAGGTGAGAAATGGAGTGTGTGTGTTCTGCTTTTAAAAACAAAGCATAAGATCCTGACAAATTCTCACCTCTGGAAGGCAAGGGAGGGGAAACAACGTTTTCTTGTTCAGTAATATTCAAGCATACTGGAAGAGTGTAGCTTTCCATTGGAGAAAGAGAACTACAGAAGTGAGGGACTTAATGTTCTCCTTGGCACAAAGACCTCTTTTCTGCAGTACTCTGTTGGGGATGCAAGTGTAGTCTTATCATTACATTAGACAGGTTCTAATTCCAGCAGAGCTTAATCAGCACCTACCTCACTTTTATCTGTGGAGGCAGACCACATGCCATACTGTTTGTTTATTTTAAAACAGAAGATTTCTGTTAAAATGCCTGTGAGAATACTGAGTTTTGTCATTCACATGCTGCTTCTTGGTTTTCTGTTACCTGAAAGTTAATCATATAGGAACAGTGGCTTGTTTTCACTTCCCTTCCCTTGTGGAAGGGAGTTTCCATGGAGGAAACCTCTAATACCCAAACTTCCCATAAGAGGGAGGCTTTCAAGAAATTAAGTGGTCAGTACTCACAAGAAGTGGAGGTTTCCTGGAGGTCTTGGCTGTGATTCTCCAGGAGGATTGGCACAGGACAGCTGCAGCCTGAACACAGACTTTTGTAGGGAGTGTCCTGCAATACTTTTGAGCTATAATATATATTTCTGCACCGTACTGGTGACTTAGAGTCTCCTTAGCAGTGATATAAATCATTCATCTTAACCATGTGAAGTTCAGGAGTGGTTTTATGCTTGTCCTGATCTGAATTCTTCCCTCAAACCTTACTGTATTAATTTCAATAAGAAATCTTAGAAGGGTTGTAATCAGAACCGAAACAGCTGTAGATTAATTAGTGTAAGCACTTGAAGATGTACAAATAAAAGGTCCTTCCTTCTCTGCAGTAAACAGCCTGATAATTGGGGTAAATTAAATTTTAGGAGATGGAAAGCTACTGTTGTGAATGTATGTGCTGAAGTTAATGTTTGAGTACTGAGATTTCAGTCTGTATGTGCAGACATCCTTTTGAGAAGGAAGCGGTGGTTGCCTCCTCTGTCTTGGCTTAAAGTGGTTATTCTAGATGGGAAAATCAGCAGCCGTTTTTTGCTACAAAACCCAAATTCACCACTTCCCCCCTCACTTTGTGTTTTCATCTCCAATCAGAGTGATCTTTTTGCTGAAGCACCAAAAGAGGAATCAAGAGAGGAGCGAGTCCCAGTAAGTGAAGGTAAGAACCAATTGTTGCCTCCTGTGTATGCTGAGATTTAGACTGTTGTGTTTGCAAACTAGAAAGTCTGGAGTAGCAATTGTTGGCAAGTCTCTTCTCCTCCCCAGTCTTAATAGAGAACAGCTGTGTTTGCCTTGAATTTTAAATGTGTTTATTCACTATAATCTCTTACACCTACTCTCCTGGAGCTGAAAGGATGTCCTTGCTGATGTTGGCAGAGCTCTCTACGTGCACTGGGTTCCTGCTGCTGAAGAGAACTTTGCAGGATCCAGTTGTGGGTTTGAGTGGAATAAAGATTTCTTCTTGCAGATTAGTCTGAGATTGCCATGAGCTGTGTATCTTGGCCCTTAGGGAGTCTGAGTACACGTTCTGTTCTGCAGCAGGTTTTACTGAAGCATTGTCTTTGATGAATTTCCAGATATGAGTTGGGAGACTAAGCCATTTTTATTTGAGCGTATTGTATTGAACTGGTTTTGAGTGTGTGAATATGTAAATCATGCTATGTGTAAACATATATCAAATTTATAAGCTTTAGTAGAGCTGTTTTGTGGAATTTTAATGGAACAAAAATAGCTAGGCTGTTCTTATATCTATATCTGCAAAAAAACCCAGAAGTTCAAGGAGAACATCTAAAGAGTTCTGAGCTGTTGAGAAAAAAAAACGGAGCTCAAAGACTTCTCAGATTCCTCTTTCTGTGGTAGAGTTCTGACGGATTTGAGCATAAACCAATTTGCATCCGTTTGTATTGTACTTCCTATGATTTCAGTGTCCTCTACAAAGTCCTTAAAGAAAGTTCCTGCAGGTGCAGTATCTCTCTTCCCAGGTATGATTCATTCAATAGCAAATTGCTTCATGCACAAAATGCTCTTTTCTTTAAAACCAGCAGGTTTTAAAGAAGAAAATGATCCAAATACAGCAGCACTGCATTGCTTGATCACGTGCTTAATGCCAAATACAGGCGCTTCTACCATGCGAAGCCTAAACTGCAGCGTGCTTTATGGATAATCAGGATTCCATAGGGACTCTGAAGGTAGATATTGGAGGCAGATGTTAGCAGCTGGCAGCTTCCAGTGTTGTGCTGTGCACCTTAAGGATGTATGTTACTTTAACTGACAAACTAACTTACCAAGTTTAAGTCTGCAGTGCATGGAGTCACACCTTCCCTCTGTGCTCTGAGAAGGAAATGCGTTTTGATCTTAGATTAGCAGAAGAACAGTTTAAACATCAAGTTCCTATATTTTTGTGACACAGCTAAAAACAGTCTTGTTTCTCCAGTTTTGATTGGGAGGATCTCCATAAAAGGGGAAGGACGGGATCTAACAAATAAAAAGGACCGGAGCTAACAAATAAAAAGAATTATAGTAAGATCCCTGTTCCATGTTAGACTTCAAGCTGAGCAATGAAAAGAAACACGTGTCACCAGCCTCTTTGAATCCACTGACTTTGATTTCTGTCTCTGTGTAGGGACTTCACCTGATCGAGTTACCTTAATTTTAAGTTCTATCCTTTATTAAGAAAAGCCTATTTTAAGACTATAGCTTCAGTTAACTGATCCCTCAGTCAGCATGGTTTTTAGAGTAGGCTGTTTACATACAGGGGTTTTACTCCAGGATGAAAGATGCCCATCAGCAATGCTCATTCAACATAATTCTAAGATTGCTAGCAAAGTTTAAAAGAGCAGATTGAGGTTTTCTTTATCCTTTGCTCTTTCTTGGAGGTATCGTTGCATAATCAGTGAATTTCCCATCGTTCTAACAGTGTCCTTTTCTAGTTCATCAGGAATTAAGTTATAGGTAGCATTTATTCAGAGTCATCAGTTGCTCCCTCTCAGTAACTTGTTGACAGGCTAAAGTCACCTGAGAAAAAACAAGATTGAAGCTCCTTTGCTGTTCAAAATCACTTAGTGAACATGTTCCCAGTGAACAGTTTGTTTAGGAACTTGAGAATGTTTAATAACAAATCAAAACTTTGTGGCTGTATTCCTGTCAGTCCTGTGGCACTTCCTAATTGCATGGTACACTTATTTTATAATAAACTACTGCTGTGCTGGTCAAAATTCATGCAGTCTGCTGCCATTTAACCAAATAGCAGTTGTTGGGCTTTCTTCCAGCCTTGCAATTAAAGCCATTTTTTCTTTACCACTTCCAAGCTTCTATACATAAGGAGCAGGCTGCTGATTGTTACTAAAAATGCTAAAAGTGTTTGCAGACAATGTATTGACATGCACAGATGACCCAAGCAGGACGTTTCCACACCCGGCGTAGAAGAAACAGTCGTTACCAGCTTGCTTTGGTATCTGAAGGACACAGGAGTCTTGGGACCAAACTCAGCCTCACACTGTAGTTCTCCTGGAGGTCGCGCATGACAAGTGCATCTCCTTGGGACAACTCAGTGGCCTGTCCTCCCTTCTCCTCAAGCACCTTACCACTCTTATCTGTCCACAGTGGGGTGATTTACTATTTATTAAAGTAGATTCTGGTTTGGGAAGCCTGTAGGGGAAACAGTGTGGGACTGCTGCATCTTCTAGCTTTAACATGGACCCTGGTTCCTAGGGGAGATGAGCAGGTTTGAGGAAGAAGTGATTGCGGTGAGAGTGCTCCATCTGTGTCTTGGCTTTATCAGGTTTCTAGCTAATGCTTTTGATGTGGCATTATTGCAGGAGCACATTAAAAGCTGCCGTGATGGAAACTCTGCCGGGCTCCACTTGCTATGGTACAAGTTCAGCTTTTTGGTAACTCTGTCAATCATCTCTGTGTGGCATTTTTTTCTCCTCATCTGACCTGCAGGAGGAAGCGATGTGTTTAGTTCCACTGTAATTGTAGAAAAAGACAAGAAACCTGGAGCACAGAGCACAGAGAAAACTCCTAAACAGCCTGGGAAAGTTGTTCTGTTTGACGATGACGATGACTTCTTTGCGGAAACAACTAAAAAGCCTCCGGATTCAGGTACCTCTATGCATTTGCAGTGAAATGTCAAACATTAAAGGTCATCAGAATTAAAGCTGATAGGAACCAATGAGTTATTCAAACATGCATCACTGCTATTTCTGCTTGGGTTTTGGGGGTTTGGCTGGTTGCTTTTTTTTTTCCTTTGTGGTTATTGGCATTTATTTTCCTCAGAGGGGTGTGGGACTGGTTCAGTTGTATGTGCTCTCCACTGACTTTCCTCTTGGGATGCTCCTTCTACTGCTAGGGCAGCATCTGGGCTCGAATCAGGGAAACGGTACAGACTTTGTTCATGCAGCCTTGAATCCTCGTGGCCAGCACTTCCTATTGGAAAGCTCTAGCCCTTTAGAGGTGCCAAACCAATATGAAACTCTGTGTTCAGGGTTTTGGAGGTACCTCTGGTGTTAGTCAGCTTTAAAGAGGGAGCATTGTGTCTTTTGTGACTCTGGTTTCTTCTCTTCTTCAGTAGCAGCTGTTCTCTTCTACTCATTCCCTCTTTGCTTTGTCTCTTGATGCAGTCAAGTCCACGGCTGACTTATTTGATGATGATGAAGAAGAAGGTGACTTATTCAAGGAAAAACCTGCCATTCCTCCTGTGGTCGCTGGCACAACTAAAGAAACAGAAAGCCGTAGGGAGACGGTGATGGAAAAGAAGGTGATGGTGTATAAATGGATCTTACGGCTAAGTTTTTAGGAAAAAGTTACTGTAGGAGCTGAAGTAATATTTCCATGTAGAACACTTTGAAAGTGCCATATTTGTGAGGTTCATAAGGTCTTCCATGACCAGGCTGCTTCATGGATCTTTAAATGTTTTTTGCCTCTCAAACTTTGGGTTTATTCGAGATTTTGTGTGTGTGGGCAGTGATTGGAGGGATGTTATTAAGGCATGATTCAAATAAGAGCAAAATGAAAACTCTCAGATTATATAAAAAGTTTATGAAATTGATGGCTGAAACGATGCCAGTCTGACTTCAGAACCCTTGGTGTCACAGTTCTGTGCTGTGAAGCCTGCACTTACACCAACCAGTGATAGCAATTTAACTGGTACCCAGTTGCTTATATATATTGTGGGATAGGAGGGGGCATATCCCAGTTCTCCCTAAGGATATACAATACTTGGCATGTTCGATCTATGGCGCAGTGCGAGATATCCAGAGTCAGTGGAGGGGGACTGGTGGTGGGAGGTGACCCAGTGCCATTGCTCTGGTCTCACAGCACTTGGCTTTCCTGGAGAGGACGGGAGCTGATCCAGCAGCACCACTCCTGCTCTGTCAGGAAGCGAGGGCTGTTTCATACCCCAGGCTGGCTGACAGGAGCGCTCGGGTCTGGAATCGTTCTGAGTTTAATGGCAATATAGCCGGTGGCAGGCCGGGGCTGTGCTGGGCTAATGCAGGAAATGATGGCTGGCACAGACTGCCCTCTTCCTTTACAAAGTACAGCTTGTTAAAATAATCATTTTCCTTTAACTCACGAGGCAGCCTGGTATAAGCCTCTGCATATGTCTTCTGCTGAGAAGGGTGGTGGTGGGAGGGGAGACCTATGGCAGGTCTGGCTGCATGAGAAGAGCTCTCTCAGCACATGAGTTTTGGATTTCAGCCCGTGGGTGACGAGCTTGTGTTCTGTCCCTCGAAATGATTTTCCTGCCCTGATTGAATCTAAATGGGTGCTGATGCAGTGTCTTTATTTGTCCTAAAGAGTCAACCATCTTCAGGTGACAACTTCAAGCCTTTATCTGAAACGCCTCCGATAAAACAGAAGAGCCTCTTCTCTGATGAGGAGGATTCTGAAGTGAGTATCTCTAAGTCTGTACGGAAATTCTTTAGATCTGAGTCACCCTGACTTCAGTTGTCTTGTATCTGGGGACTCCTTGTTTATCTGTAGGATCAGGAATTCTGACATCCATGCATCTGCTCCCAGCCATCCTGAAAGTTCCTTCTTGCTCCAAATCTCTTGGAACGTTTTCCCCGACTTCAGAAAGGCATAAATTGAAAGCCTGAAAAGGGGAAAGATCAGCAAATCGAGAACAAGAATCGTGAAAGACTGCATGTATTTAATATTGTGTCTCTGGCTTCCAGCTCGCAATTAATCTGCAAAGCTGAGGGGAAGCCCCTGTGGAGTTGCAGGTGGTTGGTGCATATGAGTAAGACAATCTTTCCCTATTTCACAGACACACTAAACACTCTTTAGAAGAAAAAATGTGAATTAAGAGTTCTTAAAGGTACGGCATTGCTTTGCAAAGTGACATTTCTTTGGTTTGCACAGGACTTGTTTTCATCAAATAAAACTGTGAAGTCCAAAGCTACGTCTCTCCCCGCCAGCAAGTCCATGACAAAGGCTCCACTCTCCTTGTTTGATGATGATGAAGAGGTAAGAACCGCTCCCTGATGCTGCCTGTGTACAGGATCCCTCCCACATGACCTGTTGCAAATGCAGGAGGAAATACTCAGAAGTTTACAGCACTAAGCTTCTAAATGGAGCACTAAATTGATCTGGCATCATGTATCATTTCTGAGCAGGTGGACAGCATTAGGGAGGAGAATGGTAGAGGGGCTCTTGTGTGTTTGTGGTGTCTTTTTAGTATTTGGCAGTCAGTGTATATCATTTCTGGACCTAAACATGAAGAATGTCATCCCTCTGATAGGACTAGAGAACACTGAGTAATAGAACTGATAGGAGCTTCAAGAAGCTGTTTTATTCTGGCCCATGGTGCTTACCCACATGGATGACTTCTTGCTTCCTTTGTGTCGTGGCTGGGGAATTTTATTTTTTTTTTTCCCTCACTTTTCAGTGTGTAAGAATTGTGGCTGCTAGTGTAGAAACTGAGATCAGAGCACAGTTCATGCAAGAAACAATTTGAATTATTGTTGGCTTTTCTTGTCTATCTTACCCTCTTCTCCCTCCCACACCTTCCAGAGAACTTTCAACTCTGGGCCTGCAGCCTTCATGGTGAGTTAACTTAACCCCCAGTTTTAACCTGAGACAAATGGGAGACCTGCTCAGAGAAAGGGGACATCTGCAAACTCAAGATGAATCATAGAATGGGTTGGAGGGCACCTTAAAGATCACTGAGCTCCGACCCCCGCTGTCCTGGGCAGGGACACCTCCCACCAGACCAGGTTGCTCAAAGCTTCATCCAGCCTGGCCTTGAACCCCTCCAGGGATGGGGCAGCCACAGCTTCTCTGGGCAGCCTCTTCCAGAGTCTCACCACCCTCACAGGAAAGATTTTCTTCCCGAGATCTAATCTAAATCTCACCTCTTTCAGTTGAAAACTGTTCCCCCTTGTTCTGTCGCTCCACTCCCTGATGAAGAGTCCTTCCCCATCTCTCCTGGAGCCCCTTTAGGGACTGGAAGGCTGCTATAAAGAGGTTTCCTATTCAAGAGAGGGCTGCTTCCAGCTCACTTTTCTGAACAGGGTCTATTCAGAAACAACTAGCAGAACAGTTAAATGTTTTATATTGTGGTAATGTCTCTGGTATCTGCCGTGAAGGTTCTGTTATGGAACTGAAGTGTAAGTTGGGTGGAGAAAAGCATATGTAATAACCTGCGTGAGTGTTTTCTGGTGCAAAGGTCTTGGTTCTTGCCCAGGGGTAGTGGTTCAGCTTGCCTATTGCCTGTCCTGTCCTCTCACAACAGGATTCACTCTCTATTTCGTTCTGTAGCTGTAGAAACAGTGCCCCGTTGCGTTAGCTGCTGTGCAGCAGAATTGCCGTGGGGTGGTTTTTGGCTGCTGGTCAAGCCTTATGGTGGAGAATCTGTGGGCCAAAGCCAGGCTGTGTGCTTACAAGCTTCTGGTCTCTCAATTGCTGCGTGTGTAGAATTGCCTGTCCCAGAATATACTGTATCACACTTGAAATTGTCTTCAAAAGGGTTCACAAAACACCATTTCTCTGTCCCACTCATCTGAGACTAAGCGGCAACAGTCTTGCATGGTGATGACTTCTCAGAGAGCTTTTTGTTGTGGATTTGGCTTTTAATTTTATTACTTGTTATTTTATTTTATTTTAAGGATCTTTTTGGTGTGGCACCTGCCAAGAAGCAACAGGAAAAACCCCCTGAAGAGAAAGCGAAACAGTCAGAGCCACTCAATAAAGTCTCCAGCTTATTGTTCAGCAGTGATGAGGAGGTACGACGAGTAAGATTTGGGTTGAAAAGGGTTACTGGGCTTTATACTGGGCAAAGCATAAAACTCTGGAAATGGGAACCACAGCCCAACTCTGCTGTGTGCACATGCTCTGCCTGCCCCAATCCTCTGACATGTTTACAGCCGAGGAAGCTGATTCTTTGCTCAAATTATCTCAGGATCTAGGTAACGGAAGGTACGTGGAAGATAAAATTAGTATTTTTCAATGTAATTTATAGAAAGATTGATAGCAATGGAGGCTGCTGCCAACAAACGTAATTTAAAGATGCTAAAAGGGAAAAACAAGTTTGCTCTTACCGCTTTAATTTCTGTAAGGGAAGTTTAGCAGTTCTAGGTAGGTATGTGCTGAGTTTTTCTTAGGCTTGGGTTTTTATGGTGGGTTTTTTTTACCTTTCCTGGGTTTTTTTGTTTGCTTGGGTTTTTGGGGTGGTTTTGCTTTGTTTTTTTTTAAATCTAGGGATGGGGAAAAATGAAACATAAATGCCTAGGCTTCCCAGAGAGCAGCCCTCTTCTAGGGATGGATTAGGTGTTGTCTTGCATTTTAAATGAAAGCCAGAGTCACTAAGTAAATTAAAAACTTGTCTGGAAAATCTCTGAATTAACTCACATGAATAGGATCCAGACTCTTCTTAGCCTTCCCACCCCCAAAATTACTCTTTTGTGTAGACTTGATTTTTTATTACCTGTCCTGTAATTATTTCTTTAGTGGATATTAGGAATATTTTTAGATGCATTTTTATTTTAATGTAGAATAAACCAAGCTCATACCTCAATGTGCCTGTAGTCACTTTCAGAAGGGGGAGGACCAGAGGTGAGGAGTGAGGCAAACAACTTGAAATGCTGGGAAATAGAAAACACACAAGCCAGAAAACTCTCCTGACCCTGGAAATGTTTCCTTCTACTGTAGATTTTGTTCAATTCGGACTTGATTAAATGCTGGTGCTGGGGGTAGAGTGGGAAGAACTGTGGTTAAAAGCTGAGGAAATAAGAAATGCAGCATCGTGCCCTCCAGTAATGAGGGGTCTTGGGTGGGGGTGTTGTGTTTTTTCTTGTTGGTTGGTGTTGAGTTGGTGTTTTTTTTCCCCACCCATACATCACACTTGCTAATCATGTAAGTGGCACAAATCTGGTTGTACTGGGTGACCTTACTCCTGTGACTGCAGTTGACACTGTCAAGAGGCAGTTGTCAAGAGCAACTATAACAAAGTGTGTGTATTCTTGTTTTGCTGGGCAAATACCGTGTGTGGAAAGGTGGCCGAGGCCCTCTGCAAAGCCTGAGCCATGTCAGGTTACAGCAGCTAACACAAAGGCAGGAAAATAAACTAGTAGAGAGACGCAAGAACTGCCAAGATACTGAAGTGTTTCTGCCTATAGAGAAGATGGGAAAGTGGCTTTAACCAAGACAAAAGAAAACTTAAGGACTCCTTATTTTTAAGGATCACTGGAATGTCCCGAAGCCCGCTAAACTTCCTTTTGAAGATGACCGGAGAGAGGACCCTGTGAAACCAGCCAGCACTGCCAGTCAGGCTAAAGCCGTGAAGAAGACGAGCCTCTTTGAGGAAGAGGATGAGGAGGATTTATTTGCCATCACTAAAGAGAGGTAACAGTCCCGGGAGGGGAGAGGAAGGGTGGTTTTTTCAGAACAACCCAGCAGCGCCATCAAACCTGGACAGAGCCGGGGACATTGCAAGTGTTGTTCTTGTTGCTGAGGAGGAAGCAGAAGAGTGGGAGTGGGGAGGGCTGGGCTCTCTTACCTCTTTTATATCTGTGGTGGATCTTTCTCCTTAAAATCATAGAATAGTCTAGGTTGGAAGGGACCATTAAGATCCAAGTCCATCCTTGCCACCACCAAACTGGGTTCCAACCTTCAAGATAAAATCCTCTTGGCCTCTTTTTATCTTCAGTCCTTCAGACAAGAAGGGAGGGTGGTAGAGCTGTTGAGACAGTGAGGAGGCTGAATCCTGCATCAGGGACTGCTTGCTGCAAATGGTGGTCCGAGGTTAGGCTTTCAAACAGATGCAGTGCGTGGCCTCTGAAGCTTTTGCACTGAATCTTCCCCTTTCTCCTCCCTTTCACTGCAGCCAAAGAAAGCCACAGAAGGTGTCGTTGTTGTTTGAAGATGATGCTATTAATGGAGAATCACTCTTCAGCTCCCCATCAACGCTACTTCCTTCAGCTGCGAAGGCTGCAGTGGTACCTCCCTTTCTTTTAAAACTAACATGGAACACTTAGTCTTTTTATAGTCTGTCTTCCTTGTTAGGGACCGAATGTAAGTCTCACTTGTTTTAGACAATGGTAGTTCTAGTAAATTGGGAATGGGAAGAGAGCAGACTGAACTCCTACATGTAAAACTTCTTATAGAGATTTCAAAATTTTCTTGACCATTAACCCCAAATTGGTTTGGTTTATGCTTAAAGCCCTTCCTGAGGATATTTTGAGAATTCTCAACTGTAAAATACTGTTAAAAGGAACAGACTAGAGCTTCACCCTTTGTGTCACCTCGGTCCAAGCTGATTCAGATGTGTCTACAGGTTTCTTAGAGCCCCTCTGCTGAGGGTGCTTATGCTGTTCCCTGTCTCAGGAGCTTAGCCCATAGCCTGTCTGGTTGTGCTTTGGAATTGAGAGTAGGAATTGAAAAAGCTTAACACAGCTGTATCTGCAGTGGGGTTCCTGTACGTGTGTGTGTGTTGCCCCCAACTCCTTTGCCTTTCTGCTTCCAAGGAGAACAGTTGTCATGGCCCATAAAGATAACAGGCTTGGGACTAGAAGAAGAAATGGGCAAGCCACATTCTGGCTGCTGAAAGTCACAGAAAATAGGGCACAAGATTCCCAGGGCATCTGCTGTGAGCTCGCAGCTGCTTCCTGCAGCTCTGCAATCAGACTCAAGAGCCTACAATACTAGAAATCAAAAGTCACAAACCAGATTGTCCCATGGGAGTAAAGTAGGAGAAGTCCAGCATGTTGCCAGCTTCCTAGATCCCTCAGAAGGCAAACTGAGACTCTGCTGTCCCACAGCAGTGTATACTACTTTTTTTCCCCCACCAATTTTGTGTCAACAACATGATCTTAATTTTGCAGGAGAAAGTAAAACCAGCACAAGCATCACTTTTCTTTAACGAAGAAGAAAAGGAGGAAAAGGAAGATCTGCCAGATAGAGCAGCAAAGTCTAACCAGGTAGAAGACACATTGTGGCGTTTGGAAGAGCCTGGAGTAGTTCCTGTGCCTGGAGGAACAGATGTTGCAGGGCAGCAACCAAAGGAAAAAGTGAGGGATTTTCTTACATTAATCTGAAGTTTGGTAAAGATTCTGTTTTAAAAAAATACATAATCTAACAGTGCAGTTCTGGGACAATTCTTTTTCTAGATTGCCTCGTCTATTGCCAAGGAGAGAATAACTGCCTCCATTTAGCAAAATCACTTGTCAGTCAAACAGCAAATTGATTAAATGGCATTTAAAAGCTGTTTCCCAACTGACATATACATGAGAGAATTGTTTGGTGGTTATTTTGGGGCAGAGGGAGGAATCTGTTTCATTTTTCCCCCAGAGTGGGTTGGGTAACCTCTGTTGACATGAACAGAGCTTGCCTTTAAAAGGTCACCTGTACTGATGTGTAGGCTCTGCTTTGAGCTCACTAACTTTGTTTCAACAATAATAATAAATTAATAAGAAATGGTATTGGTAGCCGTGGCTTTCGGGGTTGTGAATTTCTCCTGGGCAGCTCCTGAACTAAATACCAGGCTGATATGCTGAATTTTTTAAATTTTTTTTGTGGAGCCTTTTGCAGCAGCATCCTCAGGGCCAGACAGCGGTTCAGATCTGTTTGCAACGTCACCACCGGCTCTGGAGAAAGACGTCAAGACCCAGGCTAAGAAAGCATTAAGCTTGTTTGAGGAGGAGGAAGAAGAGAGACTGGAAGATGATGATGGCATGAAAAATGCACAGAAAGAAATCGGTGTGGTGAGTCCAGGGAAATTCTTGAACACTAGGAAAGCCTCCACTTGCCATATTCTTGCTGTTTGGCTTTCCTGATACAGCATATACCACCAAGAGGTAGACTTTGAATCTTCAGCAGCAATATACTTGAATCCAGGGTGATGTTATAGTGTCTACCTGATGCAGATGTACCAAATTTTTGTTCTGTAAACCTGAATTAATGTCAAAAAGTATGTACTGTAAACCACAAGGTTTCATCATCTTAGTGTAACCACATAAAATAAGTTAACACTAAAGGCTGAACAGACTTTATTCAGAAGACCTGGAGCTGAATAAAATAGATGGCTCTTGGAGAAAAATTCCCTGTTTGTAGCTGCTTTTGAGTTAAAATGGATTCTTACCATTAGTGCTTATTTACCTGTTGTGAATGTATCCTGCGTTTATTTTTGGGGTTGAGGGGGCAGAGGGCACATTATGAGATGGTTGCAAGAAGTCACATCTGTCCTATGAATTTGGAAAGATAAAAATCCTTTCAAATCTTTCCCTCAAAGCACTTGGCCGTCAGCTTGTAACAGTCACGAAGTGATTAAGGTGCTGAAATGCATATTCATGCAAAAATCAGAATTTAGGAACTTAATCTTTTTGATTAGCAAATCTGAAAAGTGCTACTATTTTTCTTGCTTATCTCAGCTTAATGTGCATTTCACACGTGGGTACTTTTTGTGTAGCTGGGTGGAAACAGGAGTTCCAGTGCTCTGAAAATGTGACCCCGGCTTTTGATAGAAAGTTAAAGGTTGTGCACAGAGAGACTGAGAATGGAGCAGTAATAAAAATCATAGGACGGGATGTATGGACCAAAAATAGTGCACTGGAAAACTCAGTTGGGAAACTTTAGGTTTGGTAGGCAGTGCTTTGGGGGGGGTCCTGGAGACTTGGTCTGGGAAGGGGAGAATCGGGCTCTATTCTTATGATTTCTGCTCCTGCTGCTTGGATTATGACTCTGATGTTGTGCTCCTGGATGTTGTCATGCTCTCAAGAGGCATCCTTCCATTTGCAGAGGTCCTGAAAAGACAAATGGGTGGTGAAACACAGATAATGGCCTTTACCTACGCGTTCTGCGGGGCCTCTGCCTTTTGAAAGTCAGGCCTGAGTGTGTACAGTGACCCTGGTTGTAGAAAGACATTGATTTTGGTGTCTGAGCAGCTGATATCAGTTGATTAGTTGATTTTGCCAGATAGTGGAGGGCTGATAAGGTGATACGTTTGACTGTCAACCTTCCCCCCACCTCCACCAGCAAATCTGAAAGTACAAGTTCTTGCCAAAGGCAGACAGTATGTTCTGTTCTGCATTGTGGGGGTGTGTTTGCTTTAACGGGAGGAGAACAGGGAATCTAGCAACAATAATAGCTTTTAGAGCCCTTCAGCTTTGGGAGAGGGGTGTTTTTTATTTTATTCTTCTTTTAAAAGGTAGCTTAGGAAGATAATTAACCAGATTCTTCTACTCTCACTTCTCTGTCCTGCACCCTCAGCTGAAAAATTCAAGGCATAAAAGTCTTACTAAAATACATCCTTACTGTACACTGAAGATAACATACTGAAAACCTTTTTCTTTTCTTTTTTTTTTTCTTCCTTCTAAGGAAGCTTTACAGGTAAATAGTAGCAGCTGGATCTCAGGTCAGCAGACACAGATACATTTTGATTAATGTCTTCTCATCAAATTGACATATGAATACAAATGTTTACATTGTAAGTTTTGCAAATTTGGTCAAAGTAAAATATATAACTGGTAGTTAAAGTGGTATTTTTTGTTACCAGGGTCATAGTGTAGCCTCAGGTGAATTGTAACCTGCCTCATCCCTGGGCAAATAACCTCCTTAAGGAGGGGGTTTCTCACTTTGTGGATCTTCTCTCTCCCTCCAGGCTTCTGAGAAGACTGCTCGGCCCAAAAGCACTGGAGTCTTTCAAGATGAAGAGCTCCTTTTCAGTCACAAACTTCAGAAGGACAATGATCCAGACGTCGACCTCTTTGCCAGCCCCAAGAAGTCCACGGTCAGTTCAAAGTCCTCCTCCAAACCTGCTATTTAAATAATATCTTTGAAGTGTGGGGCCTACTGGTGGCCTTGTGTGAACACAGAAGTCCCTGATTTCCAGGGAGGGCCAAGTGCTAATATCCCTTCAGGCATCACGGGCTGAAGGAGATCAGTTTTTGACCTGTGACACATCTTTTCTTTATCTTTTGTCTCTTTAGTCTGCAAACCGTCTCCTGAAGCCATCATCTGGAGGAGGGCTTTTTGGGGATGATGATGAGGATGATCTCTTCAGTACTCCTAAAACAAACATTCCGGTACCCGTTCCTCTGTGTAAATGGCTTATATAAAAGATATTGGAAAGAAGCACATGGAAGGGATTTTTTTTTCCATATGTGTTTCACTAAGAAATGAAGTGACTTCTCAAATCTTTTTGAGAGAATAGAAATGGCTCTTGTAAACCTGAAGACATAGGGAACAAACAGGTGCATTATGTCTCCCAAAGATGGGATAAGAGGATGAATTCTTCTTCTTTTTGTGAGAGAACACACCTGAGCAGAAATCAGAGTAGTTGAGTTGTATTTGTATTGTTTAATTGATTTATTGTTTAACTTGCTAATATTACTTCCCTGTAGTTCAGCCATGGCTGATGAGCCTTGCTCTGTGACTTATGTCACTAAGTTTTCTGCAGGCTCGTTTGATTTAAGGTAATTAATGCGGTATTAAAATCCTCATGATGGCTGAATTGTTTTTTTAAAGGGTGAGCTGCTGCAGCAATGAACTAGACTGTTACAGATAGTTTGAGGTCTAAGCCCTAACGTGCATTCTAAACTGCTACTCTAAATGTATTTAGCTTAAATTGGGGCCAACTTTAGTCTATATTCACGTCTGTAGCTGAAAGCTAGGCTGGAAAACTGGCAATAGCTCCTGGAAACGGTTTCTTTGAGGATTGTGGAAGGGGTGGTCTTAAGTAATTAGTTCTTGACAGCTATATACAGAGCCTGTTTGCTTGAAAACGTAAAAATAGCAGTGTTCCTTAGCTAGCTTCGTGCTTTTATTTTTCCCTGCTGTCCTGTGCATGAGGAAATAAGTATGCAATTGGAATTTTATTGAAACTCTCATTATTTAGCATTAGCATAGACAGCAAAGGCTGAAGGAGGCTAAAGGGATGGAGGAGTGGGAGTTTCTTGTCGTTGCAGAGCCAAAAGGCGGTGGCTATTATGGATTGCAAAGTCAAAAGATGTGGCTAGTTTTCAAATAGAAGCAAGATTTTTAAAAGTTTTTGGTTGGTTGGTGTGGGGATTTTTTTGGGATGTGCAGACCATGCTTTTTACCCAATGCATGTTGACTTGTGGTGCTCTTAATGTGCTCTTTCAGAAAATACCCGAGAAGAAAACGCTGAAGGCCAGTACTGGCCCTTCCTTGGAGAGTGGTAACCTTCTAGAAAACACTTTAAGTGCCAAACAAGATGAAGCTCTGAAGGAAGTGACTACAGAGGCAAGTACCTGGGCCTTGAGTGACGTGCAAAGAAAAAGAAGATGTATTGTTTTGTTTTAAATAAGTCTCTTGAAAAGATGAAACCTAATGCCTGGATTCCCTGGCTGTATAGTGGCAATGCATGGCCAAACTTGTCTCTGTTTATCAGCAGGTGGGGTGTTACTGGTGAGAAGTTTAAATGTTATTGATAATGTTTTATTCATTGCCTACACACTTATACAAGGCAGTGAAGAACTACACCTCAAGTCTGTTTGGACTGAAAATGGATTTTTTTTTTTTTTGTTCTTTTTTGAAGCGTCTGTTGGAGTGAAAGGGATCTTTAAAGTAGAGGTAGGGTTTCTCAGAAAGGACATCAGGGCACACAGCACAAATCTGTGGCTGCTGAGAATCTTATCTTGGAGGCTTCATGATGAGCAAATGAGACTCCTACTCCTGTCCTTAATCTTGCAGAACGCAGGGTCCCTGGGAGAGGCAGAGAATTCTGGCTTGTGCCTCACTAGAGCTGCTTGTTGGATTTCCATCTGTAGGAGATAGGCTTTTCATCGTCGGGGGTGAGTGGTGGTTTTCCTCCCCTGAGCTGAGAAAAACAGAGCAGGTCTGCAGGGCTACTCATTAGCCTGTCTTCCCGTCTGCTGAAGTATTCCTTGCAGTGTAAAACCACACTCGTCTTCCCTTTTTTGTAGCTACTGACGGGCTGCTATAGGGATGATCTCAGCCTGTCTGAGGTTCAGCTGAACATCACATGCATTTAAGTGGAGAGCGACCACCTCAGACACTGGGATTCCTCTGTTGTGCTATCAGGACCCCCAAACCAGTGTCCTAACCTTTGCAAACCCTCAGTTACTTCAACCTGGCGGGAAGAGCTGCCCAGTCACACCACCAGCAGTACAGCCTGGCTCACAAGAACCACAATAGGCTCTAACCTGCGGAGAGCAAAACCTGGAAAGAACATCCTGGCTGATTTGGTTCATCCCTGAGTCCTAAAATTGACCCAAGTCTTCAGACAAAAGAGCTGCTCTTGCTCTTTTAATCTAATCTTATTTCTGGCACCGATAGCCTGCTTTCTATAGGGAAGCACTCATTCCTCTAAAGTTTTTTTTTCCTTGCAGGCCCGAGGGATACAGTTTTGTAGCCCTCTTGGCTTCCATCTGTGCTTCACTGAAATCCATGGACCTATTACAGCCAATCGCAAAGAGAAAAATATTAATTGTATCATGATCTGTCAACGTGGCTTCTTAGGAGAGGGAATAAGAAAGGAGGGAGGGAGCTGTGACAGTTTGATTTGACTCGTGTTACGTGTGACCTGGAGAAGGTGGAAGTTGCTGGGTTACGATGGCAAAGTATAATACTGGGTAGAAGGAGGGTGGAATGAAATGTGACAATGAAGGTGGGGCTATGGCATGAGGGGAACTGAGGCTGAACATGGAGTGACTGTAGCTCTGGTGGTAGAATGTGTTGATAATGAGATATCTTCAGAAGAAATGGAGTGAAGAAAAGCAGTGAGCTACTTTCTGGAGATGTATTAAAATGCAAACTATGGTCTGGTTGAAAGCAACGTGTCCGCTTGTTTAATCCAGTGTAATTTTGTGCAGAAATCTACAGTTCCTGTGCCCATTAAAACCAAAGAGCCCTCATCTTGGATTGGAAAGCTACAAGTAATTAACTTTACTGGCATTTTGACTATAAAAAAAAAAATAATAATCATCTTCCTTGCCTCACTGATGGCTCTCCCTGAAACGAAATCTTTTTACTTCCTTACCTTACTATTGCAATTATTTTTTTCAGATGACATATTTTCTATTACTTCTCCTGCATTGCATGTTTAATATTATTTCCCTCTCCCGTTTCAAACCTGACTCTGAGCAGCGCTATTTACTCCATTTGGGGGCAGAGGGTGGGCTTCTCTTTGACCTGCTTTTTTTCTCGGCACTATTTTAAGCATGTTCAGAGACTCTTAAGGGTTTGGGGGTTTGGTTCTGTCCCTTTTCTGCCACGAAATGACTAATAACTGTCTGTATCACTCTTAACGTCAGAACCATTGTTGTTCTCAGATGGGATACTGAGCTACAGAGGTGTTTGGTCTGACATAACGTGGCCATGCTGTTCCCGAAGCTTTTTATACAGAATAATAGTGTTGAGTGCTCCACAGACGTAGTGAGACAGAGGACGTGGGAGGCACGGAAGCGTGTAGGTGTGAGAAAGGCCAGGGACTTGTAGGAGTAGAACTTGAATGCCTCCATAGGCTAGTTCTTGCTGCTTCTCTGGAGCCGTGCTTGCTCTTGAGCGCTATTAACGTGATCTCTCTTTGTGTGTGTGTTTTTTGTTTGCTGTGCTTTGCAGGCAAACTTAGCTATTAACCCTGCAGCCTTACTACCTGGTGCCGTGCCCAAGGTCTCCAGTGTGAAGTCCCCTTTACCCATTCTGGACACTCCATTGCACGAGCCCAAGGATGGACACAACAGCGAAGTCTTCTCTGCTGCAGGGAACAACGAAGAATTAGGTGTAAGCTTCGATCAGCCGATGCAAGCGGACACCTTGCACAGCGCCAATAAGGTAACCTTGGTATTTAGGAGGATAAAAAGGAGGGATTAAAACCATGGTCTGTCCTCGTGCAGGAGTTTGTGGTTTAGGAATCAAGTTCTGCTAACAGCGTGGTCTGTCTGAATCTAAATGGAGATGTGGAAATGTAATCTCCTCTCACTTCTGTGGACCACGGAAGAGAAAGTGAAGCCCACTACATCCTTAGCTCTGTAAGGAGCTTATGCATATGCCTAATTCTGTGCCTATTTAAGGTATAAATGTACATTCCCCAAATAGAGTGGTTTTCCCTGTAGGCTAAAGTTATTTTAGTATAACACCTTGTTTGTCCTAGGAGACAACAACCTGAAAACCATGAAAAAGCGTCTCTGTAGGCTAACTATAAAATTCTGTATGGACAGTTGCTGTGGCAAGGTACCAAGAACACATCACTGCTGTAGATTGACCCTTACCTCCTTCGTGGATAGAAACATCATGTTGTTCTGAGCTGTCACTCCCAATTCTTTTTTCAGATTTAAAAAAAACTGTTTTTAAAGGAAAAACCCACGCAAAACCAGACCAAAAAGTGTTCCAGGGTTTGACATGGCAGATCTCTGCCCCCTGACTCACTTGCTTTTTATTCATACCTGTTATTTTATGGACTGCAAAAGGCACATTCTAATTAAAGATTTAGTGGTTCTTTAAAAAAAGAAATAGATTTAATGATGTAGTTAAGATTTTATCTAAGCGTTTATGAAATCATAAGTCTTTTGGGTTTTCTGAAAGCAGCAATTTGAATGAGATAATTTAGCATTTTTGATTCTTTCTTTCATTATTGCTGCTGAGGCTGTTCGTTACGAGATGATGGGCAGAGATGACTTGGGAAGCTTGTACATCAGACTCAGGCATTAGGCCATAGGCATTGATGTTTCCAACAGCAGCACAACAGACACAACCCTCTATCGTGATACTTTTAAATAGACAGGATTGCAAAAGAGTAGAGCTCCTGTAGCTGTACATGGTCAACCTTGAATGCTTATTTTAGGACAGGGACGATCTGTGTTTGTTTACAGAAGGATCTGAGAACAATACAGTGAATAGTTTTTGTGGCTCGGGTTACATGTTTTAATTTTGCCTTTCATTGCTACTTGAACCTTTCAAGTTTGAGTTGAAACTGTAGATACATGCAGCCAAATGAACTTTTTTCCAAAGGCTGGAACAAAGCAACCTGCCCAGCTTTCTGTCTGTCCTTTCAAAGAACAGTGCAGGGAACAGGATTTTTTCAAGTGCCTCTCCCTTCCATGATAATTTTCCTGGTTTTTCAGCCATGCTCTGATCGATAAAGCCCCGCGCTCTGAAGGCAGATGTGCCTCTGCAATGATTTTGACAGAAGCACGTGGCTCCTTTAAGCTGTGTTACAGCGTATCCTTCCACATTGTCCTTCTACTCCAACACAACAATTAAAAAATGCAAAAGGAAAAAAGCAGTTGTAGTGATCTGCTTCCTACCCCTGTGAATACTCCTGTCCGTGTGGGCTATGGTAGAGGCCATAATGGAAACTGGCAGGGGGAATTCTTTAAGAGCAGCATAGGAATGAACTGCAGCAGGCTATGCATAAAATGAAATTAAATGGAAAACATAATTAGTCATGACTCGGACAGACTAACTGTCCAGAAGCCCCTGGATTAGCAAGCTGTCAGGCTGACTAAGGTATTACCTAAAGCCGAGGGGCTAGCGTGGCTTGCTGACCTGTGCTGTGACTCTCTACTTGCCAGTGCTGTCACTTTTATGCCCCAATTCCTCCTGCTGTGCAGTGACCAGAGGGCAGCAAATCAAAAGTCCTGGGTTATTTTTCTGAACCTTGCTGCAAACTAATCCAAGCTCGAATGTCCCACTTGTCCATCTTTCCCCTTTCCAAAAAACGGGGAGAATGGATGATGCCGAGCTGATGATAAATGGTTCCTGCTGCTTCTCCCTATAACCTAAATCAGCGTCTGCTCAGCATTCCTTGCTCAAAATCCCCAAGGAAGCATTTGTTTAAATATACATGTAGCTGTTTAAGCTCAATCAGAGCTGTGAGCAGAACTTGTAGTTAATTCAGTGTCAGTGTGTGAGTATGAAATGGGTAATGCATGTTAATTGCAGTGTTGTGAAGGCGGACAAAGTGCTACAAGGAAACACAACAGGAATCCTAACCTGTTTTCTGTGAAGTGTGGGTTGTTGGGTTTTTTTTTTTTCCCTTCTATATAACCCTGCTCTGGTTTTACTCCTTTCTTGTAGACCAGGATCAAGGTTACAGGAAAACGAAGACCTCCTAGCAGAATGGCCCGCCGTCTAGCTGCCCAAGGGTCCGAAGAGAGTGAGGAGGTGGACAGTGCTAAAGAACTGCCATTTTCTCTACCAAAACAGACGCCAGCAGTAGCGACCATCAAGGAGCCTCTTGCCCCTGAAGCAGAGTCCAAGGAAAACGGCTTTCTCTCTGGCTTGTCGCTACCAGCTCACGGGAGTGTTTTGTCTGCTGGGACAAACAAACTCCTTCCTCCAGAATCCACAGGCAAAGGGGATGATCTGTTTGAATCAGAAGACCTTTTTGCAAGTAGCTCGACTTCCAGACCAGCTGCACAATCAAAGGAAGGGATGCCCGACAGCGCGGCTAACAAACCCATCAAGGGCAGGGAGAAAAAGCCTGATCTGTCTGTGCTGGGTGATCAGGACAGCAATGACCTCTTCCAGCCTGTACAGCAAAAACCTTCAACAAAAAGCAGCCCTATACCTTTTTTGGAGGAAGAGGAAGACTCTCTCTTCACCTCTCAGAAAACTGGAAAAAAGGAGTTGAAATCTGCTGCCCGGCAAGCTGCTGCCCCTGCTGCCCAAGATATCTTTGAGGTAAAGGCTGAGCCTGCCACCGTGACCTTTTTCATCCCCAGGGCCTTATGCAGACCCCTCTAATTAGATGCAGGCTTAATGGAGAATGCTGAGTAGGGTGGGGTGTTCAGGACAGGTCGTGAAGTAAACATTTTCAATCGTGCTACTGAACAATAGGAACACTTTTTTTGGTGTTCACTCCCTTAGTAGGAAGAGTGGATTAAAAGGTGGAACCTTAACACGGAGCAGGCAGGTCGCTGAATGGGCTGTAGTAACATACCTATGATTATGACCTTTTTCAGAGTAATAAAATATTTGATTCTTACCCGTTAGCTTTCTGTCCAATGCACAGCAG
>JAHREE010000533.1:241364-258473 GCA_033628505.1 Tringa tobata | reverse complement strand
GGCTCCTTTGTTTGCGGGCGCTCCGCTCTGCTGGCCTGGGTCCGGCCTGCGGCACCGGGTTGGGGGGGCAGAGCCGCCCTCTCCTCCTCCGCCGCCTTCCCCGAGCCCGGCCCGGCCCCCGGCCCCGTTTTCCTGTCTTTTCTGGAGTTTCTCCTCCAGCTCCGAGCCCGCTGAGGGGTTCAGCCCTCCCCTGGAGGCTTTGGCCGTTCATATCGCATTGGTCGTCGTGTCGCTGCTGAAAACAAAATAAAAACAACAAGGTAGCGGGTAGGACCTGGGAACGCTGGCTGAAACTCGAGTCCTAAATCTGTGGTATTGCTAACAACGTTTGTGGTTATCTCTTGCACGACCTAGATATTATTGTCCTGCTTCTTAATAGCTATTTTATTATGCATCACGAATAAATTGAAACTCGCGTTTAGCAGCTACCTTCAGACGTTGTGAGATCTCTGCTTGTTTGCTTTGTAGGTGAAAAATCCCAAACATGAACAGCAATGCACCACACCTGTCCTCGAAGCTGACTGGGCTAGAAGTGGAATGTAGTTTCCCGACAGATCTTCTTACAAAGAAGTCGTAAATCCTTTGTAATGGCCAACAAGAAAGAGCCTCCTTTTTTCAATGAAGATAATATGGGACCATTTCACTACAAGCTTCCCTTTTATGAAACTATGGAGCTCTTCATTGAAACGCTCACAGGAACGTGCTTTGAACTGCGAGTTTCTCCCTTTGAAACAGTTATTTCTGTGAAAGCTAAAATTCAAAGACTGGAAGGTACTATTCTTTTTTACTTCAGCATAAACTTGTCACTGTAGGAAGTCTTGTTTTACAAATTATAATTGTTAAAATCAAACTAGATGATTCAATTACATGTTCAGTAATACGTATAAGCTAGACACTGGGTTTATGACTTAGTTTTAATTGGAATTGAGTTGTTTTTCAGTTCTTTTCTTATCAGTTCATGGCTTAGGCTTCACTGGAATTGGTATTTTTGCTCTCTTCTTTTCTTGGGCTTTTTGTTGTGTTTGTTTTTTTTAAAGTATATATTTATTAAGAGAAGTCTTTAAAAATCTATGGTAAATCCTTAATTGTTTTGATGTTATGTGGGATACGGTATTTTTGGTGTGGAAAGGATTCTGTGACTTAAATTGTTTGTTAATTAGCAAGGTTATCAACTTGAGTCTTGCAGTGTGTCTGTATTGCAGCTGCCTGAGTGTACTTTAGACTAAGTGCTATGGCTGTTGCTTCTGAGGTTAGTCAGTTTATGGTGTTTCTGATGCTGCAGTCACAAGAGCAGCTGCAGTGCAGGCAAACCCCCAAGGCAGCTTGAAGTTCCTGGTTTGAATTTAGTTTGGGTGAGTGATCTTTTGCTGGTAAAGGTCTGGCCGAGCAGTGCTGTAAGTGATGAACTCAGCATATCCTGCAAAGCAAAAAAACCTCCTTTTTTGTAGGGCCAGTCCTGTTGCTGATGCAAGGAGGGGGGATGTAGGTTAGTCCTCTCTCCCCCCTCTCTTCTATGAGAATGAGCCTGCGTGAAAGAATGTGATTTAAAATATGTATGTATATATACTTTGCAGCATTGCATCCTCTTTCTCGCTTTGGAGGCGTTCAAGAGCTGCACAAGCTGAGAGTGCTGGAGTTGCTAATTTTAAGAAAAGGAATCCTCTCTCTCCCCACTTTACCTGTACGTGTTTTTCGTGCTTCTGTCTGTGCGGAACCCACCCTCTGGGAGATGTAATATGATGCTTTAGACTGGAATCTAAGATGTTCTCCTCTTATTGGAAATCTGCACTAATGGATGGAAGGAAAAAAAAAAAGAAGGGTATCTGGCACAAGCCTTTAAATACAGAAGCATTGCAAGAATAGAGGTGACTTTTTTGCTAGTAAGGTCACATAGGGGAAGCTCCACCATGCAGATAACCAGAGTTTACATCAGTGCAGTTACATTAGTGCAGCAACGTGGATATGCTTTTGTTTCCTGTGGACAGTAATTAATCACAAGTCAGAGAATGTGTTGAGATGCTTCTGGAGGTGAAATGAGAAAAGGAAAGGGTGTTTCTTCTCCATGACTGAACAGAGGCGTAGGAGAGATGTGTCAGAGTGCTAACTGAGGGTGAATTAAAAGGGAGCAGAGGCAAGAAAGCAGAGGAGAAAGCAGGTTATCTGGACAGTACAGATGAAGGAGTAAACTTTAAAGGATGCACAAAGAGACCAGTGGGAGATATGAGGAAGAGGAACTTGAATTTCTTGTAATCCAGAATGAGTGATTGTGAATAGACATGCTGAATTATACCTACAGTTTACTGCTGTTGGCCGGGTGTGCCCAGCTTACAAAAGCTTCATCATTTCTTATTAGGAGAACAGCTCAGTAATAAAGTTATAATATTGCTTATTCAGAATTTTGTTTATGTGTTGTAGTTCATAGGATGATAAGGTAATTAATGGCTTAGGTACCTGCTGCATAGACTTAATAATTAAGAAGTAAATTTCATTTAAACATGGAAGGTAAGAGTTCACTGGTGCTTATCATTGAATTGTTAGAAGTTAGTTAAATATCTTGATACTCCAGAACGGAGATAAAAGATCTGATTAATATGATTAAGCCGGGGGAGGGAGGGCAGAGTGAAAACAGATTGATCAGCAATGTGTGAAGGGGACAGCCACACAATGACAAATTAATCTTACGTTGCATTTAGGGTTGCTATTGCATGTAAAAAAAATAATGAACAGCTTTTCAGTGACAGAGTTCCTATTATAGTACACAAGTTCAAGCAATGAATCGCCCCCAGGTGGAGCGAAAACCCTAAAGTGATTTTGCAGTTGTGATTTACCATGGGAAGCAGAAACTGACATCTCTTCTTTCTTCTGCTGCTGTTTTACACTTTTTGTGGTTGTATTGTGTCAGCTTTCATGGGGTGTGGACCTCTCTCATTTAAGCTGCTCTTCTTGCTGGAGAAAGCCTCCAGCACTGCTGGGTGTCTCTGTAGGGTCCCTACTGGGAGTCTTGTCTCCACGGGCTCCTCTGGGTGTTAAGGGTGATGGTATGTGACCGTAGAAAAAGACGAGTTTTGGGGAAATGATCTAAGCCCTGATGTCTCCAAGAACAAAACTTAGAATCAGAAGTTCACAAATTTTTTTTCAAATGTCGCCAATGCCTGTAATTGTAAGAGGCTGATAATAAAACTAAATGAAGACAGACTTATCTTTGTCAGCAGTTGGAATATCAGTAGCTGTAGACTCTCTGCACTGTAATAAGAAGGGATAATGTGGATGGCATCTTAGGAATTTTGTAGACTTCTGGTACCGTTTTGTCATTCTTGGTGTCTGTTTAATAGTCTGATGTGGAAAGGGTTTGTTTAGAAAGCTGTAGTAGAAATTGGTACCTCACTAAGAAAGAGCTCCAGATTTCCAGCTGCTGGAAAGAATACGGGTAAAAATTTATTAACGCATCTGAAATTTCAGTGCAGGTCTGCTTGTAAATTGAAGTTAAAGCAAATCTGGTGTGTGTTAGGTCGGATCCAGGCATTTGTCCTCAGATATGTTCCTCGCCAAGTAAGAACATGGTATCCAAAAATTTAGACTTGTGATAATGTTGAATTTGGAGCGACCTAGTGTCAGATTCACCGAATGAGCCTTTTAAAACGGTACATGGAGAAGAAATAAGCTCCCTTTGTCTCTGCTGGTGGCATAAGAGCTAGACCACAGGGAGCCAGCAGCGTAGCGCAGTGTTGCCATCAGTGCTGCCTTCTCCATTGCTTTGACTTGTTATTTGTATTTGAAAGCAGGATCGTGTGTTCATGGACATGGATGGGATGGTACATGAGTTTCAAGGTGACATGAAAGACTGAGCTTTAACACGTGAATGGTACTTATAAATAGCAGGATTTCACTGAAAGAGGAAATAGCAATATATTCTTTTACCTGAGAAGATCTCTTCTTGTTGCCTTTTACTGCGCAAGTCTTTATAGACACTGGGCTGGGCAAAGTTTAGTAGTCCTCATTTGGAAACAGCAATTATTTTATTGAATTTTATAGAAGGAGCATTCAGGTAGTGTATTCCTAACAGCGGTTAATTCTTTCATCTGTTAAAGAGCCATAGATAATACGTGTAAACATGTTTGTTTGGTAAGACAGGAGTGAGCCTCAAGGGAGGAGGTGAGGTTTGGGTTTTGGTGTTGGTATTATTATTACTGTCATTATTATTATTGCAGGAATTAATTTGCAATCTACAGTATGAAGTGTTAAGGCCTTCATTTATGTAGCTATCTTTAAAATAAGAAAAACTCAGTCATGGTTCATTCAGTGCCTGTTTGCAACTGAATTTTGTCATCTGAGTATGTGGAAACATTTACCTTTTTAGATGAATATTTAAGTTTTTGCTTGTTCTTATTGTAAAGAGGAAAGACAGAACTAGCTTTCAGAGTACATCTTAATTTTGAATGCTTGTGTTCAGCAGGGAATGACAGATGCAGCAATAATTTCGTTGTTGTACATGTGTGTGCTCTCAATTCATCCTGAGTTGTTATTTTTCTTTGGTCTTTCTGTTGTCAGGGCTGGAGTTGAGCAGATTGCACAACTGATTCAGTTTTCAACAGAAACAGTCTTTCTTCTGTCGACTTTTTTTCCTTTATGTCTCCTGTTTGCTTTGTCATTTCCCTGTTTTCTCTGCTGATAGAGGCTAGAAGTTCATGAAGCTTTTTTTTAAGCTTATGCTTCGCCTGAGCTGGGAAAACTTCCTGCAAATGCAAGAAGGTCAGAGCAGCATCGGGAAGGTGTAAATAAGGTCACCTTTGCCAGGAAATTCTGTGAGCCCGTATTCGGTTACCGGTGTCTCGCTGTTACGGTCTCCTCTCTGCCAGTCCCTGGGATAAAGAGTAGGTCACTTCTGACCACCACTTACACCAACTGGGGACAGTTATGAAACCAGTCCTGGTGGACCATTGCACCTCTATCTATTGTAGCGAGTTTGGGGGAAAATCAGACTGTATTATAAGACTGTCAGCCCAGCCTCTCTGTAAGCAGGAACAAAATGTAAATGTTTAAATGTAAATGTTTAGGAAACTCTCCAGCAATTTCAGCTTTGGTTGGAAGGGGAGTACACTGTTTGAACTTGGACTCTAAAATGTTTATGGTGTTTTTAAACATAATGCCCTTCTACCCACAACATAAAATCAAGTTTATTCTGAAATCTACAGGTTTTTTTTTTACTGGGTCAGACTTGCCCAGGTGTGTTTCTCTGGTGAGCCTGCTTGTCATGCCAGAAAGAAGAGTATAGGGGTGAAGCTTTAGGGAATATCTCATATGCTGATTCAGAGCCGGGATAGAGAACCTGCTGCTCTCATTTACTAGGTCAGATCATCAGCACATCTGCAGCCCTTTCAACAGTCTGAAGACTCTGCTGGCCTCCTATAGCATTACCTATAGCCCACTTCCATTTGAGCATCAGGAATTGCCCTACTTTCCTCTCTTCTCTGTGCTGATTTAGGGCAGGCCAGCGACAGTCACCTGTGGTTTAGGAGAGGGGACAGTGGATGGTTCTCCCACTCTTCTCATTATTGTGGCCAGTTTTACATACTGATCCCATGTGCAAATGTCTCCTCTAGAAAGCCTTACTATTATCCAGAAAAGGCACAACTGATGCATGTTTTCTGCACTGGAATCTATATAATATGTACTGTTTCCTCCATGTATAAATACAGAACTCTTAGAAAGCAGTGTAAGAGGGAATTAGTAATAACGACTTGTCTGTTTCCCATTACAGCAGAGTGTAGTATTTTCATCTGATCATTTCATCAAAAATATCCTGTCATTGTTAGATGAACAAACCCATGTTTCGCTGCAGCGCTGCCAGTTGCAAGCCAGCCTTTTTAACAAATACTCCCTCAGTTTATCAAAGTAATTGGAAATTGCTCCTTGGAGGCTGCCGAAACCATAACAAATACAGACAGTAATGACTGTTTGTAATCAGAAGACTGCAAAACAACATGGAAAAGAACTTCACTGCAGACTCGCTGGCTCTTGCCAGCTTGGTCTTGTTTTGCTTATGCTGCAGACCTGAAAAATAACTAATAACCCATTATTAAATAGCTGGCAGCATAGTGGCAATTATATTAGTCTACTATATGAACATATTCCCCTCATAAATGTCTTGTGGACTTCAGAGGATACAAGACTCATGGTAAATGCCATCCAAGTGAAGTAAAGTTGTGTTAGTCATTCGTAAAAGAGAAGCTCTAGATATGAGCTGTGGTAAGAAAAGGGATATGTCATCTTTTCTAAAACTCAAATAATGACAATGACAGTTCCTCCAAAGTGCAATCCCTCTCCTGCACAGGGATGAGGTTACTTTAATGTAACTTTTTGGAAAATATATTTATGGCTTTTCCTTCTTAGTCTGAAGAGTAATGTTTAGACCTTTTTGAAAAAGTATTTCTTGGGCTCTATAGGTTTTCATCTTAATTACAATTTGTCAGGAATGCACAGCGAGATCTTAATTACCTTGATTTCACTAGAGAAATTGAACAATTTTACTTCTTTTGATCCTGAAGGGAAGATTGTTTTTTTTTTTTTTCCAAAGGCAAAAGATACAGCTATTCATCTTCCTATTAGACTTAATTTTTTATATTTTTCTTTGATGATCCAAGGTGTCTCACTCTTTCATAACTGTCCTGGTTTGTACTCTATCCAAAATTTGAAACCCTTTTTGACCCAAAAGGTTGAACTCCACGCGTGACCACAAGCCTGATGAAAACCTTAAATTTGTTCTTAAAAACTGTTTGGGAGGTTGGATGTCATGAGTGAAGGCTGTTCAGGTGCCTGTCCTTGTCCTGCTTCCTTTCTTCTTTCCCCTGTATTCCTCTTTCTCTCCTCTGTTACCCCTGTGTTCTTCAGAAAGCCCTTCCACCAAGCTAAAATTTTAATACTCTTTGTTTCTTTGCTTGCTTGTTTGTTTTAGGTATTCCTGTCTCTCAGCAGCACTTAATTTGGAATAATATGGAGCTGAAGGATGACTATTGTTTGAATGATTATAAGTAAGTATAGAATAAAACTGCAGTGAATGTTTCTAAATTATGGTTGGCATAAGCAATAGAGAATGCTGAAAAAATATCTTTATTGTTATTTACAGCATTTCAGAAGGCTGCACCCTGAAGTTAGTTCTGGCTATGCGAGGTGGACCTATTAACACCAGAAGAGGTATGTGGGGTTTTTTCCATCTTCCTTAGCATACCAAGTACACCATCCTTTTCTTTAATTTTTTTTTTTTTTTACCCTTAAACAAGTATCTTTGTTTGCAGAGGAAGTTTAGGATGGATATTAGGAAAAACCTTTACACTGAAAGGGTTATTAAGCCTTGAAAGAGGCTGCCCAGGGAAGTGATGGAATCACCATCCCTGGAGGCATTTAAAGCGGGGCAGAGGTGGTGCTGAGGAATGTGGATTAGTGGTGGTTTTGGCAGTGTTGGGTTGATGGTTAGACTTGATCTTAAAAGGTCCCTTCCAACCTGGGCAATTCTGTGATTCTATGTGTACAATCATCAAGTCTTAAAATCAGAAATTCTTCACCTGCAGAAAAAAATGATCCTGCAATGTCATTACACAAATAATTTTTAAAATCTGATCAGTAAGAACCAGGTGTTGGTTCGGTTTGATGATAAACTTGGTTATGTGGATCATGCATAGAGGAATGAAAATTACAGAATCACAGAATGATATGGGCTTGGAAGGGACTTCTGGAGATCATCCAGTCCAACCCCCTGCCAGAGCAGCGTCGCTCAGAGCAGGTTGCACAGGAACGTGTCCAGGCAGGGTTTGAATGTCTCCAGAGAAGGAGACTCCACCACCTCTCTGGAGAGGTCCCCTTGATAATTTTAACTTGGAAAACACTCAGTATATCTTGTGAGGTTGTGAGTTCCCATTGTAAAATGAACTGAACTCTCAAAGGTGATCAAAACAATAATAATAATTTGGTTTTGTTGTGGTTTTTTTCTTTCTAGTTCCTGTGGAAGACCCTATCAGGGAGATGGCTGAATACATGGATCCCAGCAGAGATGAGATCTGGGAGAAAGCCCCATCCAACAAACAAGTGACCTTCTTAGTATATCGAGAAGGAGATCAGTTGAATTTCTTCCGTGTGGTAGATCGGGGAGATGGCACTTTAACACCATTATCTGAATCTTTGAGGTAAAGTTGGTTTTAATCTTTATATTATTCTTCAAAAGGGGGATGCTGTATAATTTGCAGCTTTATTAGTTGACTTCATCAAAAGAATATGTGGAATATTTCTGTATTGTTGTTGCAAGGATTGTGCCCTAAGGGCTAGTAAAATGCTGTTAACTTGGTGGCCTAACAGTATGGTAGTACTTTGTGGTCAGTGGTCGTGCTGACAGTCATCTGTCACCGTGTGTGTCAGAGACAGCTAAAGCCAACCTCATGCTTCAGGCGATTCTCAACATCCCTTCCTAAAAGGAAACGTTTTGCAGAACAGTTGATTTGTCAATAAAGATATTAAAAACTCTTGTTACATACTTTCTCTTCCATCTTAAGGCATTTGTTTGGGTTTATAAACGTTTCTCTATCACAGCATAGACTTTCTTTCTCATATGTCCATGATTTGGCTCCATGATATGGCAGGAAGATAGTAGCTTGGCAGGGCAAAATTCTGAGAAACTGGGGGGGTTTGGGATTGGTTTTTTGCTTGTTTTTTTGGTTGTGGTTTTCTTGTTTGTTTGGTTCTTGTGTTTTTTTTTAATTTGTTCTGGGTGGGATCTTCTGTTTTGGTGTGGGTTTTTTTTTTGTCTGGGGGTTTGTTGGTTTTGTTTTGTTGTTTTTTTTAAATATACTGAAATAATTACCAATAGAGCTAGCCTTTGGATATAATTAGGCCTCAGACGAGCTACTGCTGAGGTCCCAAACTTGTCTCAATCACTGTCACCGAATCAGAATAGCAAGCGTGCCACTTAAGCGACTGCATTTTAGTAAACAGATTATTAGTCTTTTTCCTAAAGCTATCAAAATTGATAATATCTATTAAAAATTAATTCTGTCTTTATACTGCAGCTTTTGGGTAGTGTTTTTTTATCCTCTGAAAAACTTAGTAAGGAAAGGAGTCCCTGTCTGAGGACTGGCTGTATCTTTTCTGAGGCTGAGCTTGCACTGTTCTAAGTATCTGTCCCTGTTCCTATTTGCAAAGTGAAAGGAAGTGCTTTCTACTGGGTTTATACTAAGTGCGATTCAGTGGGTTCGGAGTGGTATTATTCTTACAAACTTTTATAAGAGATCTGTACTTTAAAACTACAGGCTGAATGAAATACCAAGGTTGAATTCCCACATAGTTACACAGAGTAGAAAGAGCTAGCGTGTGATGTAACGTTACTGGATGGAAGGAAGGGAAAAACTGCAAATACTTTAGATCTGTGGTCTTGTCTTTCAATCCCTGTGCTCTTTTTCAGTGAATGGTGACATAAGGTACTGTGTGTAGATTTCAAATAGGTGAAACCCACCAACATCAGTAGGAACCAAGAACTGCTTCACTGCCCTACATGCAGTTCTGGAAAGATGTAATTATAGAATCATAGAATGCTTAGAGTTGGAAGGGAACTTAAAGATCATTGAATTCCAACACCCTGCCATGGGCAGGGACACCTCCCACCACACCAGGTTGCTCCAAGCCCCCTCCAGCCCGGCCTTGAACCCCTCCAGGGATGGGGCAGCCACAGCTTCTCTGGGCAACCTCTTCCAGTGTCTCACCACTCTCACAGCAAAGAATTGCTTCTTAATATCTAATCTAAATCTCCTCTCTTTCAGTTTAAAACTGTTCTTCCTCATCCTATGGCTCCCCTCCCTGATCAAGAGTCCCTCCCCATCTCTCCTGTAGCCCCTTTAGGGACTGGAAGGGGCTCTAAGGTCTCCCTGAAGCCTTCTCTTTTCCAGGCTGAACAACCCCAACTCTCTCAGCCTGTCTTCATAGGAGAGGTGTTCCATCCCTCTGAGCATCTTTGTGGCCCTGTGCTGGACTCCTTCCAACAGGTCCACGTCCTTCCTGTGCTGAGGACTCCAGAGCTGGACGCAGTGCTCCAGGTGGGGTCTCACGAGAGCAGAGTGGAGGGTAGAATCGCCTCCTTTGACCTGCTGGCCAAGTTTCTTTTGATGCAGCCTAGAATTCCTTTTCTCACTGATACCCTGTCTATTACCAGATTGTTCCTTTTTACCATTTAAATCCAAAGAACATCCGAACCCATCCAAAGAGCCAGGACTGTGGGTGCTGTACTGTCAGTTGATGCAAGAAGCTGTCACAAGGAGCTTGAACTTCATCTTTTCAGTATAATGGCATCCCTGGTATCTCCCTACATGTTCAAATTCTTGTGTGTGTGACAGCTACTTTTTTCCCATTTAAAACTAACATGGATAATCATCTGAAATTCTTATTACTTGTCAATTAGGTAATTCTAATGTATAGATTAGTCATTTTCTTGAGATTGCTAAATTTAGCAAACTGGAGGAATAAACCACAGTCTTTTGGCTCTTTCAAGGCATCTTGCTAAGACTTTTGCAGAACAACAGCACAGATGAATGTGAAATACATTACACTTAGGAAATGGTCGCTGGTCAAATGATTCAGTTAGGTTGGAAGCCACCTGAGTTGAAAACTTTCAGCTTGAGCCATTTCTCTGAGCTTTCTATGCAAGCTCATTTATTAGCTTTTCTGCTAAGGCAATGGTAATTTGGCAGGTGGAGAAGAATTTGAATTTTGGATTTGTTACTATGGCTGGATCACATTGGTGGGAAATGGAAAAAAAATCACAGAGGGAGGAGAAAATGGAAACAAATCGAGCCTTTTCATTTGACCTTTATAGAGAAAGGCTATGAATCACTCTGAATGCTAGGGTTTTCCACTCTTGACAGTTAAATGCGTGTGTACGTGTGGATATACTGGTGACTGAGCATTTTGAGGCACTTGTTTATCAGCTTTTCTCATGAACAGAATTTAGTGACTGCAGTTTAGCAATGAACTAAGGTTTGGGTTATGTTTCATAGTTTTCCAGATCATTGTATTTTATCTGCAGTTAATGGTTAAAACTTGACAATATGTAACTGCTTACAGTGATTATTGTCTCTGGATTAAAAGCAAGTTGTTGAAGTTGTGGTAGAGGACTGGCAGGCGTGGGTGTCACAAGTGCTTCAACAAGCTACTGATGGGTTTTGAGACCCACATTTTACAATCAAGATCTCAGGAATGTTAACATCTGTTGGAAAATTGGCTGAAAGTGTCATCAAGAACAAAGGCACCTTCTCTAATTTTGCAATCACATTAAAGCAAATAAATCCTTTTGTTGTTACTATTTTTTTAATGTTTTTGGCTCCTGTTTAGCCAGAAAATGCAATAAAAAGTATAAAAATTATTTTTGCATTAAAAAAAAAAAAGGCAAAACCAACCAAAGATGAGGCACATCACTTTTCCTTCTATCTTTACCTTGAAGGAAGGGGGAAGTTCAAGTAAGTGTTTTGAGTTGGTGGCTTAAGTCTTTGCAGAGTTAAAATTCTGAAATGATTCTGTAGTGTTGGATCTTTACCAGGAGAGGTGTTCAGGTTTTGGTCAGAAATGACTGGACTATTTTGCTGACTCTTACTTTGAATTTGCTGCCACCTTGCTCTTAAAAGATCTGTCTCCCAGATCTGCTGCCTTTGGAATTTTGCTACATTTTAGGAAATGGATTTGGAGAGTCAGTGCAAAAATACTGGCTCTTGACTGAGGGCAGCAGAATATTTCCAAGAATCAGGTAAGATGCCAGCTCTGATTAGTGACAATTTTAATTTTATTTTTGGTATTGACTTTCTCATGACCTTCAGTTCTTCCTTGATCTCTTTTTGGAGAGTAGAAATTTTAGTTAAATCTACAAAGACGTTTGTGTGAACACAGGGGAATTGCCTGTTCGTCATGATTTCTAGATGCTGACAGCCTAATGGGAGAATTAAAACACTCTTTAAAATGTACTATATACAGTGTTGAAAATGCATCAATTTGTAATGAATTGGACACTCCTAGTGGTTCTTTCATTTCACTGTCAAATGTAGGATGTATGTTGGTGATTAATGCTTCACAGGAAAAACAAGTCAGATGCTGACTTTAAAGCATTGAGGTTTTACATTCTGTTAGAAGGCAGAATGGAGAAAGGCAATGTGATGCTGTACATTTCCAGCGACTACTGAGTTAAAATATCTTGTCTTGGGTCTAGCAATTCTAATCTGTTTATTTTTTTTCCAAATGTGAGTCTCTTTGGACACCTAAACTGACCCTTTTTTATTTTTTTTTTCTATTTTGAAAAGGAGAAATAGAATATCACATCCACACGGGTGACCCCTCCATTTCCATTTATGGTGAGAACACCCCTCAGGATGGATAGAAATTTGGACTTTCCTTCCATGCCAGTGTCTGGTTAATTGGAAAACTGATCAGCTTATTGTCTGAGTCCCACAGTTAACAGCTTTGGCCATACCTTCAGGAGACATTTGTGGAACTGGATATCCCCCCTGTGGGGAAAATATATAGTGAGTGTGAACCAACTGTATATAGTATAACAGCTTCCCAGAAGCGTGGCTATGTTACGATTTCAGCGTCATCACTTTGCGTGAGCATCTAATAAAAAAAAAAAAAAAAAGCTTATGTGCTAAAATAAATGGCTTTGAAATGTCTTTGTGTACAGTTTTACATAATGCTTTGTCAACAGATCAGCTACGGATATGACTTTCTAGTTGTGAGAATACATTGAAAACATGATTAAATTACTTGAGTGGAGGATGAACACAAACTTTCTTTTATTTTCAGTGGTGGTTCAGTTTATAACTTATACGCTGACGATGAAGATGAGACAGAGGCATCACCTTCTGGACAACAGATTATTGAGAATTCAATTACTATGAATAAAATGAAACTACTCAAGGCAAAGATGGAGAACATGAATCTGAGTAAAAAGGTGAAGTTGTGATTTCAATTTTTCTATTGTAAAGTGACTTTCATTTCCCTAAAAAGCAGGTCGGATGCTTTGCTGTCTTGGGAAGTGAAGTGATTAGGGGTAGATGACTTCTTACCTGTTGTTTAAGTTACTGCTGTTGTATAAATGTTCTGCTGTGGGGCATTGGCTTTACTTGGATCTGCCTGTCCACAGAATTCACCACTGGTCCTGGATTTATTTATGTGGGTGGTTTTTTTGGATGTGTGGGGTTTTGTTTGGTTTTTTATTGTTTTCTGATATTTCAAGTAGCTCTGGTAAAAATCAGTGTTCATCTTAAATGAAACTTCATAGACTTTTCAATTACAGTACTTCTAATTAAGTTAAATACGAGAATGAGATTACTTAGAAGATAAAACATTATGTTGGTGGTGGTGTCAGTGTAGGTTATTGATGTAAAACGAAGATGTTCATCTTGTTTGAGATCCTAAGCTGTTCTGGATAACCCATGGAATTCTGGCTTCCCTTTTCTATTCTTTTCACATGTGGCCTATTTACTAAAAAGCCATTTATGATTATAATCTTTGATTTTATTATTTGGATATTTAGGTGAAGCCTTGATGGCTGGTAACAGATGAGGGAGTAGAAAAAATGATTTCATCCTTTCTGGCCTTACAGCGTCTGAGTTTCTGGGAGCATGATCTCTGGGAGGGCTTTGAATGCAGCCATAATTCAAATACTAACTGGTGTTCTATGGGGGTTTTGTGTTTGTTTTGTTTTTTTAAATAGCCTAAGAAAACTGTCAAGGTGAAACCTCGTCCTCCAATGGCTCCTCGACCATCTAGTGGGTCAGTGGCTGCTACTCGTCACCGCTTTCTAAGAGTGCTCCCCCATATCGGACAGTCCTGCCTACCTCCTCCTGGGAATTCCTTTCCCTCAGAGTCTTCCCAAAACGCACTTTCAGCGTTGGCTACTTTGGCCACTGCTGGTAGAACGATGCCATCCACAGCTAATGACTTTCTTAAGGAAGATGACACTTGGCAGAGCAGCTCTTGGTCTCAGTCGGTTAGTAGCATCAGGTTGCCACCGAAAATATCTCGCGTCGAACTAGAAAGTGCAAAACTACCTACAAATAGTGTTCTGACTCCTGTTTCATCTCTGCCTGCAAATTCAGAAAAAGCATCTGAAAACGTGACCTCAGCAAGCGAGGAGGACACTGTTTTGTTTCCAAATCTAACCAACGTAGAACTCTATGGTACTGAAGAAAAACTTTTACCTGAAACGGATGCTTTTGCTTTGTTAACGGAAGCGAGCGCCGCCGAACCGTGTGGTGAGATCTATGACGTCGGAAAGGTGAACCCAGAACTCGAGCTGTCGGATGGAGACGAGGAACCGAAGGTTGTGGAGCAGCACAGAAAACCTATCAGCAAAGTTCTGAGCGCTGCGGCCATGGGGGCTGGTCTTCTCAGCACCCGTGAGCTAAGTCCCCAGAAAAACCTGCTTTTGTCACCTCTCCGGTACTCGGCGCAGGTGGCACGGCACAGTTCTCTGAAACCACAAACTCAACCCAAATGCTTCGAGGCTGGTAACTTGAGATCTCCGGCCTCCCCGAACGTGCTGCGGTCGGTGGAAGTGCGGAGTCTAGCGGACTCCTCTTTTTCTAGGACTGCTAGATTTCGGAGCATGAAAGTAGAGTCCCTTGGCAAAAGACCTGATGTCATTTCTAAAGCAGAGGCCAGGGACATCACAGAGGTGGCCAACAAGGCATCCAAAGAACCTGTGAGTTCTGTGAGTAACTTGGGATTTTTGGCTTCGCTGGCCCGAAGCGCAACCAGGGAAAGTTTACAGAGTTCCTGTGGGACAGGCAGGTTTCGGACTTCTGGTATTGCACTACCTACAAACCTTCCGCATTTTCAGGAAGAAAGCTTTAGGAAAACTGCTCCTCCAAATGAAGCTGCTGAATATATTCTAGTGAGTACTAATGCTTCCGAAGGAATTGAAGTTTTCCTGTCTTTTCTGGTACTGGCATTACGAAAACTGTACTTTCGTGTGCGTGTCTTTTTGGGGAAGGCAGATGGGGAAGGGGGTATGAACTTAAATCCCAGATAGTCTTAGAACTATCTTCTAAATTCCTGTTGCTGTTTTAACTGCCTGTTTATATAAACAGGCCCTAGAAATAATTTTTCATAAAAATTGAAGTGGCTGTTCAGTTCACAACTAAAATTGCTAGTTATTGTAATGATAGAGTTACGAGTGTCTGTGAAGTGTCATCTGACTTCCGCTGCTCACTAATTGTCATTTATTCCAAAGTTTGCCCTGTGACTGGCACCATACGTGCCTAGCTTCAGATCTTTAATGTACTTTGTTGTTTTGCTGTGTTGTGAAGTGTGGGGAGACTATTAAATAGTGATTTTTTTTGAGTACTTGAGCATTGCGGGATTTTACTGTTTTGTACAGAAGTCTCCTTGGACGTTGTTTGATACAATGTTGATTTGAAATCAGCTGATGCCAGACTTGCCTAATTTTTTAATTTAATTTCCATCTGCGAATAATTCCTTGTGGAAATTTTTTTATTTTTTTTAGTCTACGCATGGGCATGGAATGAATGGAGGTATTGCAGCTGTAGGGAAAAGAGTAGGTAAGTAAAGCCACTTAAATAATAATTGCAGACAACTCTTTAGTCTTTCCTGATATATGATATATATCGAGGACAAGAATCATACGTCTTTGTAAGACATATGTCTTTCAAAGTCCTTGCTGTCTTACACTTCTATAGCATGGTAGAACTTGTAATATTTTAAGCAATTCTTTAACATATAGATGTCATCTTAGGTAGACAAAACTGTGACTCTTTCCTAGCTTTTTTTAATACTTACTGAATCCTGCGTGTCATCTGTAGACAGAAACATCATTTTCTGCTCTGAAGTTTCCATAAAGGTCAGTTCTGTGAATACTTCTGAGTGTACTAAGATCACAGCAAAATTTATCAGGAGCATTGTTTTTAAAACTATAGGCTGAGCCAGAAGGATTTGGCAAAAGAAAAGTGGGGAGGAAGCAATAAGGCTGTGGATGCTGAAGATTAATGATACCATGCAGATTTTTCTCTGTTTTTTTTGTAGTGGGCATCATTCTTTCTACCCTAGTCTTGGTAACTGTGGAATGCTTATTGCTTGGCATCTACTGAAAAAATGGATGTGTTGTGCCTAAATAGTAATTTCTTACGTGATTAATTCTCTTGGGAGGAATGGAATTGTGTAGAGTAATATCAACTTTTCTTCTTTGCATCTTTGACTTGCAGTTTGCAGGTGTTCTTTTCTTTCTGCATGACCTTAGGAAAAGAGAGCAGGCATGTATTCCAGGATTTTAAAATCTAGGTATAGAGAATGAGCTAGAAAATAGATTTTTGAATAGCAGCTGCAACAGGAAAAAATGATGGGGGAGCAAAAGCTGCTAAAATTGTGGATTGTGCCTTCAATTCACACCGGGGCATGCAGCTTTGAATTGGAAGTCTATTAATAAACAGCTCTGCCCTTGCCTACTCCATAGTAACGAGGTGATACCCCAATAGCCACATCTGCACGATGGGGAAGCCTACTATTGTCTGCATCGTTTTGGATAGAACTACAAAGATGATGTTTCTTGGGTGTATCTTATGTCAGACAAAGGTGTATTTCCCAAATACTTCCAGACATGAGAGAGACAAAGTTGGTGTTGTCATCTCATGCAGGCTCTTGAGGGAGGGGTGCCTGGTAATGATCAGTTGTGCAACTGGCCAAAAGACAGGTTCAAGTTTGTTATCCAAGGCCTTCATTTAGGTGTAATTGCTGTAGGGGCCATAGCTGAGAGACTTGGGGGTGTTCAGTCTGGAGAAGGATTTGGGGAGATCTTAGAGCTCCTTCCAGTACCTAAAGGGGGCTACAGAAGAGAAGGGGAGAGACTCTTGATCAGGGAGAGGCTCTTGATCAGGGAGGGGAGCCATAGGATGGCAGGTAATGGTTTTAAACTGAAAGAGGGGAGATATAGATGAGATACTAGAAATAAATTCTTTGGTATGAGGGTGGTGAGACACTGGAAGAGGTTTCCCAGAGAAGCTGTGGCTGCCCCATCCCTGGAGGGGTTCAAGGCCAGGTTGGAGGGGGCTTGGAGCAACCTGGTCTGGTGGGAGG
>JAHREE010000533.1:173135-209100 GCA_033628505.1 Tringa tobata | reverse complement strand
AAGAAGTTCCTCCTCTTGTTTAGATGGAACTTCCTATGTTCCAGTTTGTGCCTGTTTCCTCTTGTCCTGTCCCTGGGCACCACTGAAAAAAGACTGGCCCCATCTTCCTGACACCCACCCTTTGAGTATTTATAGGCATTGATGAGATCCCCCCTCAGTCTTCTCCTGTCCAGACGAAAAAGACCCCAAGTCCCTCAGCCTTTCCTCATCAGAGAGATGTTCTAGTCCCCTTATCATCATTGTAGCCCTCTGCTGTACCCTCTCCAGCAGTTCTCTGTCCTTCTAGAACTGGAGAGCCCAGAACTGACTAAAGTGAAGAACTTAAATGATTCACCTTCCCAAAGCACAGCCGGCGAGCACACCTCTGTATTGGTGATATTTGAAATAAAGATGGGCATTTATGTCTGTGGGACTGTGGACACCCCCCTCCGGCTGGTTATTCCGCCTGGAGCACAAGTTCTCGTGCAGCTCATAGTGCTTGTGTTACCCTCTGGTCAGAAGGTTTCTCGTTGGACATTGGCAAACGTGTAGAGAAGGTGTCAGCATGGAAAAAGATGGAAACAGAAAAACAGAAAGGAGACGTGCTGTGCCTGGATATACTTCCCAACAAAAAGCTCTCAGTGAAAGCTGTTACACTTGAATGGCTCATAGCATTCCCCTGTATTTAAAATGTATTCAGAATTTATAACTCAACTTCAAGGGACAGCGAATGACTTTTGGTAGCTAGTGTTGCATCAGAAGTTCAGGTTGCTTTAAAATGTGGGAAATTATGGTTGAAAACATAACTTAAGGATGTCCTGCAAGTTTGTGGAAGGATCAGGTAGAGAATGCTTGGTACATTGCCCTTTTTGTGCTTGAACTTTTGAGGACACTGGGTTTAGGCTCTCCATTTGTATCATGCGAGTCCTAAAGAATGTGGTTTACAGCTATTTCCTCAGAGCTTAAAGGTTTGTCGTAACGATCCAGAAATCTAGATTTTTATTAAGACTTCCAGAGCAAAGATATGTTGTAGCTTAAACCTATAAATGAAGAGCTACTTGGCATTTACCTCTTAAATCATTCAAAAGAAATATGTTCTTATGTGCACCACTTGGGAAATTTCTTATTTACCCAGAGATAAAGAAGGAATGATTTCATACTCCTTCAAAACACAGAATCATTTAGTCAATAGTATATTCTTCTTACTCTGGTTTAAGAGGAACGTTTTGCCTGGTAGCAGTTCAACAATAGTGGGGAATGTTGCTTAGGCTCCTGTTGTTCATAAAGAGCTTTTACAGCTGTTCGCCTCTGATGTAATGGAAAATAAGTGATGCAGCACAGGATTTTCCCCAAAAATGCATCATTGTTATCTCTGCACAATGCAGAATGTCAGCAATGTCCTCACCGAACAATGGTGAGATTGTTTTGTTTCACCGCTATATTGCGCTGTAAATATTTACACTGTTCTAGAAACACAGGCTTTCATTGTCCGTGATGTAAATCTATGCATTTGGTTTTAATGGGCTTTATTAATTTTGAAGATACAAACGCAGAGCAGTTTTTGGCTGGATTTCAGAACTAATTCAGAGTTTTGTGAACCCCAAAAGGATTATAATAGAGAATGGGCGGTGGTCATAAATTGTCCATAGGTGTCACACATGTCACGTGGATTTGGGTATTAGAGTAGAAATTTGCCTGTAAATGTATGTTTGTGCAGATTTCTCTCCCTGGTCTGTACATGTATTAGTATGTCCCTCTTTATATTTCATTATAATTCATTAACATTTGCTCTCAAAACCCACGGATTATCATATGGAGTGCTTTGCCAAATCATAATGATCACGTGGATGTTTTTCCCCAAAGGATTTGCTGTTATTCTGGAGGTCTGGGGTGTTGCCTTGTCCTTGACATCACTTGCTGTCTTTCCCTGGCGTGTCACAGTTTTGTGGGTTTGGGCTTTTGCCCGTGAAGAGGAGGGAGAGGAGGGGTTTTTGTGTCCAATGGATGTACCCTGGACCCTTCTGTGCTGATGGCGTGGGATCTGCGATTGCAGGGGACCAGTTGCAGCAATCTCAGTGAGCCATTCCCAAGCCTGTGCTCACGGCTGCCTGACCTTTTTTATTTTCCTTTAAGAATTTCACATTGTATGACATCTCACCGCTGCGTGCTCTAACCTTAATTTCTGTGGTTTTCCTGAGGAAAAGCTGCACTGACCATTGCATCCCCCATCTGCACGCTGTGATGGAATCCATGTAGGTTAGTGCTGTGCAACATTTCTGGACATGTAGTGAAGAAAGAGAAGCAGCTTTTCGCATCCCTGGAGGGGTTCAAGGCCAGGCTGGATGGGGCTTGGAGCAACCTGGTCTGGTGGGAGGTGTCCCTGACCAGGGCAGGGGGTTGGAACTGGATGATCTTTAAGGTCCCTTCCAACCCAAACCATTCTGTGATTTTCTCCAAGCTGTAGCCATAGGTGTGCTGCTGTGCCTTGCTGTTACCTGACAATGGGTATTACAAAGAAGCAAGTCATCACCCGTATCTTTAAGAAAAAAAATTAAACTGAGCCATGTGACAAATGAATTTTTGCTCTGGAGGGGAGAATGCCTCTGTTGTAAGGGGGACACTAACTTCTCAGAAAGGCTGTGTCTACTTCTGGTGGGATCATGGCTGAGCGTGATAACTAGGCAAGTCCCGTGCTGTGATTTACATCCTGCTTTGCAGCCCAGCTGTCAAGGGTCACAGCTCGCCATGTGATTGACGTGCTAGACCTGCTCCTCTGGGAAGCACCTCGGGGCAGGAAGATGTGTTCAATGTCGAAGGGGTGAGGTCAAAGCAATCACTGGTGATTATCCAGTGGCACCCCCTTATGCAAATGGGGGTTTGGAAATTCAGCGGAGCAGGTAGAGCAAGTTGCTGGCTGAGAAAGAAGCAGCCCAGGCTGTTGACCTCTCTCAGGCCCCCACAGTTAGGGCTTCCCAGTGCAGAGGATGAAGCTTCTGCTCTACCCCTGTGTCTTTTTGCTTGTTGTAGTTAGAGCTTGTCCCAGGGATTATTGCTGGTGTTCTTGCGGACTGTTTCATCAAGAAATATACAAGGAGAGCACTTAAAAATGTTTATTATCTAGCAACCACTGATGCTGCCGCTGCAGGTGACTTGCTATTAGTAGTGGACAAAAGTAATTTATTTTTTCTCTGTAATGACTGTTATTATTTTGCTATTGGAACTGAGGGAAGCAACATTTGTTTTCTTCTGAATGCTACCAATCTAGTTCATAACTGCCCTTAGCAGCTGATTTGATTTGAAGGAGGCAGGTTTTAAGGAATCTGTTTTTCAGAGGTGCAGATCTCGCTCAGCTTCCACTGAAATCAAGGGAGGGGGTTGCTGAGAGCTCTGGGACCATTATTTATTGATGCTGTAGTTTAACAGCTCACTTGTTGAATTGCATGACTTTTATCATATTCTTATTTTGAGAGGAGTCAGCCAGAGCTGGCAGATGCCTCTATTTCTCTGTGTTATGTGTAGTCCTACAGCTATATATTCCTGTATATTGAGAAACCTTCAAAGGGAACATGGGTAACACGTAGAAGGATCTTTTGTCCCCTTTCTAAAGCTTTATTCTCATTTCACTACATAATAACATGTAGTTTGTTTCCTTTTAATTATTAGAAGAAAAATATCTTTAAGTCTTGAAGCTGATTATTTTTAGGACACTAGCAGGTGGAGGAAAGGAGGAACTGAGATGATAAATGAGAAGTTGCAGCTGAGCTGGTAAACAATGGGAGATAAATGGGCAGAGGCATAGCTGTAAATAGCAATAACCCCGAATTATATCTGCCTGGTCTGAGTACAAGGGTTCTTTTCACTTGTAACGTCGTAGTGTCCCTGAAACGTGAAAAGTACTGCAGGGGAAGAAGTGTTCATTTCTCCCCCTTAAGCTCCCTTGATTAGATTTGTTTGTCAAGTTAACAAATGCATGTGAAGTGTGTGAGGCTTGATAACATCTCCTAAATAATGCTGTTAACAAAGTACTGATTAAGCTACAGTAAAACAAAATGAAACACAGATGCAGGATCCCGTTTTTGAAAATGCACATCTGTCCTCTCTAGGAAGGGATTATGTAGGCTGTATTAGTAGGGGAGGAGGCCGGACGAGCTCAAAATGAAATAAATAAAAGCTTCAAACTGGAGCCAACACAAGCTAATAGGATTGGAAATATTTGCAAATATGGAAAGATGTAGCGTACAGAAAGTAAGCATAAGCTGCATCCAGCTGAAATGCCAGGGTAGATAAGCAAAGTTAAGATGCACACAGGAATTTGCGGAGGTCACTGGATTCAGATTTCTCTTACTTTCAGAACAACAACAAAAAACAAAACAAAAAAAAGGATTTTTTTTTTTTTTTTTTTTAATGAGACTCTGAGATTTCACATCAAGACCTCTGGCAGAACAACAATTCCAGAGCTGTGCTAATAGATTATTTCATAGAATCACAGAATGGTTCAGGTTGGAAGGGACGTTAAAGATCATCAGGTTCCAACCCCCTGCCCTGGGCAGGGACACCTCCCACCAGACCAGGTTGCTCCAAGCCCCATCCAGCCTGGCCTTGAACCCCTCCAGGGATGGAGCACCACATTTCAAATTCTACATTTCAAACCTCCCTAGGAGAGAGTAAGCCAGCTGACGAAGATGTTACACCATCTCGCAGCAATCTGAGGTTTCTTCAGAGGCTTTCTGTTCCTATTTGGGTTGGTCAGGTGGAGGGGGAATTTCAGAAGATTGGAGGTCACGGCAGGGATCCACCAAGCCTGGAGGCAGCACTTTCTACCCAGCACTTTCCTTCAGGAGTGGGCCCCCTGAAGTCCACAGCCCGTGTCCACTCCATGGCAGGATTTTCATGGTGATGCACAGTGTCTGGATTATCTGGCCAGCAGTGATCTCTTGCTTTATTTTTAACCCACCCACACACACCCCCCAGCAGATTATCAAACGACTGACCTGTGTGATACAGCCCGTTCTCATTAATGGGGGCTGGAGAGTTGAAGAAAAGTGTAGGAAGCCTTGGGGCAGACAGGAATAACGATGGGTGAAATTCCTTCCAGTTCCCTTTTGTCAGTGACTGTCATCCTGCTTACACCACAGCTCCCAAGGGTTATTTTTTGTGCACATAAAGACAGAGTCTTTTATAATCCAGAGTGTATTGTATTTTAAATAGGAAAAAAACTGTGATATCGCCCTCCCGTGAGTAATGCAAAGCATGTGTGCACACCTACCTGCATCCTCAGGATGCTTTTCCTTGGATACAGCCAGTGGAGATCTGTAGCCAGTGCCACCACAGCTCCAGAACTTCTGCTGGAGTTCTTTCTCAGTGCACTTTCTGAAGCATAAATGAACTGATAAACTCTGCAGTTCATACTGCATGTTTTCAGCTTCCGGCAGATGCCAAACCACAGGCAGGAAACCATGATTTGTGCTTGTTTGCCCCCGTCTAGCTGGGAACCTCTGGTGAAGAGCGGTTTAGCCTTTATTTTGGAATGTGTAACGGGCAGCAGGTGAGGGCCAGCAGACTGGTGTCTTCCACCTGGGTTCTTCCAGTGGCACTTCTCACTGTAACGCTCCAGCAATTCGCAGGGTGTTGGGCTCATCTCGTGGCCCGGTTACATTCTTGTTTTGTCAGTTGGGAGACTGAGGCCCTGATGGGTGGTAGAAGTGGGGCTTCAGGTGGTCTCCCAGCTTCTCTTACTACACTGAGATTACCTGTTGTGGTGGGTTGTCCCCTCTTGTGGAGTTAATGCTTATAACCCAGGGAAACCTTATTTTCTGCTTCTGTCACTGTCAGGAGACGTACGGCTCAGGGGAAGGCCCCAGCCACCAGGCCCGAGTCACGTCTGTGCTTTTCCTTCCTTTTTTTTCTTCTTAACTACCCTCAGAGACAGTTTGTCCCATTTCCTCTGGATCTGAGTGTTCTCGCTGAGCTTTGTGGTTCCAGCAACGCAATGTGGTTCCAGATGTCTGCTGGCATTTTTAATCAGTGTTTTGCCTGCCCTGCAGAGAGCACAACTGGCCTCCCCGGGTGGGTGACACCTTAGCTCCATTGAGGACTCCACTGTGGGCTCCGAGGCCCGGATTTTGACCTCTTTTGCCTTTTTTTGGCCTTGGTTTCTGAAGGCTCTCTGCAACAGCATTACTGCTGGAATCCATTGTGTGTGCAGGAACAAATGTGGCTATAGATGGGGGGAGACAGGAGAGCTTCAGGCTCTCCTTTGTCCTGGCATTTCCATCTGCCCCAGCCAGGTCTGCAGGAAACTTCCTTGGCCAAGAGGAGTCTGTGTTTGTGGTTTTGCGGCTGTTGGCAGCATCAGTAAAGAAATCCCTAAAGGGCTCAGCTATGAAAACAGGCTTAGCTTTATTATTGTTTGCTGAATGTCTAAACTCCTAAGAGGTTTTCTTAAGTGTTTCCCTCCAGTGAATAATACGTGAACAGGCACGGGGGCAGGAGAGAACGGGATGTCTTCTCCTTCCTGGCTCCTGCATGTGTTCTCTTTCTCCCCGTCCTGCCATCCCATGATTACTTCAGCTTTCCAGGCAAATATGAAGTGGGAAGTCCTTTTTCCCTGAACAGAACAGCGGTCCTTGCACATGTGGTTTGTGAACCAAGTACCACACAGGGGATGAGGAAGCTGGGCCTTTATCTGTGATCTTCTGGGTGATTGTACTCAGCTGTTGGGTGGTTGCTGTAGCCATGAAGGATGGCCTGAACATCTAACTGGAATCCTGAAGAGAAGGGAGTGTCTAGGAGCAGGTGAGCCTTTTTGGCAGGCCACCAGTTTGATGTGCTTGAAGCTTGGATGCCTCTTCGCAGGTGCCCAGCTCCTCACCCCTAGATCAGGAAGCTCGTGGTGTTTGTTTAGCTGTGGAAAAAAGTCCCAAAGAGCTTGTCGTAACTTGTTTTGTGTTGAGTGGTGTTGCTTTTCTGGCATCTGCTTGCACTTGGTGCTGCAGATGGTCCGTCGACTCATGTAATTTTATCCTTTAATTACCCCTGAGGAGTTAACGTGCTTTGGGTTGAGATGGACAGGCTTTGAGTATGTGCATTATTAGGGACCTTCCAGATTGGGGATGCTGCAGTGGGGCATCTGGGTTAAGTTTAGAGCTTTTTCTAAGCCAGCCTTGAACAAAAGCAGGCTTTATTAGAGCGTCTGCCAGGCTTCTTTTCCAGGGGAGGGCTGTTTCACAGCATCTTTGAATATCTAATTGGATTATATCTGCTGGTTGAGCTCTTTCAAAGAATTCTAACACGCGCTATCCTCGAAGTACCTGCGGAAAAACGGGTTTGACTTGTCTGTCATGATCAGAGGGGTTTAACTGTGTTTTCTAATAATTTTCCTTGTTTTCTTTATGGTGGTAATGTGCCCTTGCCTGCAAGCCCGGAACCCTTTTTGTGGGGGCCACAGAGTGGGATCCATCTCCTTCCCCTTGGCTCAGCTCTCGCTGGCAGCAGCACAGACCATGTTACCTGGCATATTTTCATTGAAGCTTAACGTTCGCTGGATTTCATTTCCTTATATTTTCTTGGGAAAACACCTTCCCTTCCTGCTTTGTTTATTGCAGTGTGATATTCCTGTCTCAGCCCACGTTTATCTCTCCTCTGGCACTAGAGGATGCAGCTAAATAGGTGTGTGGAGGACCTGGGTAGGTTCTGTGTTATCTCTTTGTTGAGAAAACTTTATTGCTCTGTCCTCCAGTAAGGAAGTGTCCTTGTTCTTACTTGCTTATGCGTATAGATGTGTTTTATTTTTAAAATCAGTGATGCCTAGAAGTTGCGGAGGCATTGCCTTCAAAGCTCTCATGCATGCGCCGTCTTGGTGTCTGTGGAAGTAATATAAATCCTGACCACGTGTCAGAAGCGCTTCTGAATTTGGCTGAGCCCTCTAACGGGCAGAATGCATCATCCAGCAAATGGAGTGTGTGATTGGGGAGCAGCAGGTGTTGCCTGCATTCTTGGTTTTGCTCCTGACTCCCTCTGTGACCTTTGATAACTCCTTTCCCCTCAGTGCAAAGAGGATACTGAACTGTCATTCCCCGAATAAAGTGCCTCGGGATATGTAATTTTATATTTTTTTCTTGCTGTTTAATCAAAAGCAGTCAAAAGATTTGATCTTGTTTTCGTTTTACACAACTGCAGGACTCCTGTGGAGTCTATGGGACTAGAAACAGACGAGCATCTTTTGCAGAATCAAAATCCTAGGAAGCTTCACCCATCTTTAAAACTTCCAGTTAATTAATTATTCAATTAAAAACATGTGCAATATATGTTAAAGCTATGCATTAAATGTTAGCTATTCTACTTTCTAATTGTTAAGTGACATGATATGTAGGGCATCTATTTATCCTCTGTTTAGTGCTTTCTCAGGTTCAAAACCAAACAAAAAGTTGGTGTGTTATGGAAACAGAAGAACGGTGCATCATCCAGTTGCCCTATTTAGCATAGTCCCTGCTGTGTTAATTCCCCTCTAATCCTTTCTTTAAACACAATTGATTGTGTCTCATTTGTGGCAGGTTACATTCCAAATAAACTCTCCACGATCCTACATGTTTCAAAAGCGCTTTATTTAATGTAACTTCACTAATCTAATAGAAGGTATGGCTGATTATGCCTGCCTTTCAGATTAGCGTTGCAAATTTTGGCTAATTTGTGTCTATCACTGTCTTTCCTGTGTGTAATGCTTCCCTGTTGTATTAGCAAAAGAAGGATAAAGTGCATGTAGTTCAGTGGATTCCCGATCCCTAGCAAGGGATTTTGATTACATTATTCTCTAATAGCCTTAGGAAAGGAACAGCTCACGTGATGCGTTTTTCTATTGCCAGCTGGTATGTGTTTATATGAATTGCTGGAGCCAAATGCAGGTCACTGACTGTTTTTAACCAAAGCTACGGAATTCAGCCCGATTCGGGTCGGTGCCCGAGGGGGTTTGATCCCACATGGAGGGGGTTGGCAGTTCAGGAAACCACCTGCCTGAGCTTTGCTCTCTGCACCTCCAGGTAGCACATTCCCTCTGTTCTTCCTCCTCCTCCCAATCCACGCAGAGCTGGGCGTCATCCCTGCTCTCTGGCTTTGCTCTTGGACCGCTTTCAGGACTGGCTGATAATTTATTTATCAATTCATTTGCATAAACTATGCTCTGATGTGGTTCTAGCTCCTTAAAACTCCTGTGTCATTTCTCACCAAACTCTTTCCCGTTCAGAATCCAGAGAGAAAATAAGAGGTGCACCTTGTTCCAGTGGATGGCTTAGCTTTGGTTTAGAAATAATTGTGTTTCAAAGTGCTTTAACATCATCTAATATTTTTGTTTTTTAGGTGCAAGGCCTGAGAATGGCACCGAATGAGCGCTGCCTTCAAGCCTCCTTCCTGTAAATGACAGGACCAAACAAGACGGTGTGATGAACATGCCACTGCATCAAATCTCTGTCATTCCAGCTCAGGATGTTACCTCTTCCCGAGTCTCCAGGAGCAAGACCAAAGAAAAAGAGGAACAGGTACTGTCAGATATGCTTGAAGTTATCTAAGTATAAAACAATCAGGGTTATCAAATCTGACCCGATTCTGATCCAGAGCCCCAACTCCTGGCATGATTGCTGCTTTTTGTGAAGATGGATGTTACCAAATTACCTCTTTATTCTCATATTTGTCATTTTAAAGCAGCTGGTTGCAAAATACTAGAAATTGTTGTTGAGTAACTTCTGCAAAATGCAAACTAAGACTCTAATTTGCATAAGAATTCAAGGCAGATGGGGGTTTTGGATGACGGCTCTAGTACCATTGTCACAGAAACTGTTATAAGTGTATTTTACCTTTTTACTAGAAAAATAGTATGGAGCGTGAACCCTTATATGTAGCCGTGCAGCCTGGCTTCTTGGCAGCATCTATGAATTGTGCTGGAATCATGGAATGGTTAGAGTTGGAAGGGACCTCAAAGATCATCCAGTTACAACCCATGGCAGGGGGGTTGGAACTCAAATGATCTTTAAGGTCCCTTCCAACTCAAACCATTCTGTGATTCTATAAGATGCAGAGCAGCACGAGCATCATCCTGTGTTGAGGAAATCTGCTGAGCAGTTGTAGATGGGTTTTGTACCATCTGCTGTGGAAGAGAAGGATGCTAGGTAAAGCTGGGAAAGAAGGCATTTGCATTTTGGTTTTGTAACTTTGCTACAAAGTCAGTGAAACTTCAGTCCTTTCACATTCCAGTTGTGTAACTTTACATTGCACAACTCAGCTCGCTGTTATTTCTCCGCGTTGTGGATGGCCTAGGCACAGTTCTCATGGATTTCTGCAAACACATATAATAGACATTCTGGAACAAGTGCAGCATTTCACAGTTCAGTTCAAGTGCCGTGGGTTGTCTTTCCTTTGCTGTGTAATAGAAACACTCCCTAAAGCCTTTTCTGTGCAGGAACGACAGTAAGCGCCGCGAAGAAATGTGTACACTGCGGTCTTACAATGTTTTGAGTTGCACAGAGCTGCTTGCTAATCTGAGCAAAATCAAACAAACCCCAAGCCACAAATCAAAACCAATACTACTACTTCAGAGATAAATAATGTAAGTTTGCTTTGTTAGCTTTGTAATACCAGGCCGTGTCCTTAGCCCAAGTGCCTTGCCAGGTGTGTGCTTTGTCCATTGAGCAGGCTCGTGTCTGTTATCTCCCCTCTTTATTCTCAAGCTCTGGCGAAAGCAAAGGTGAAGGAAGGTGAAGTGTCAGCCAGCAGGTGAAATTTTGGCTTGCTTTTGTCCTTACTGTTTCAGGCTAGCTCTTTGGCTCGTCTGTACCTGCATCAGAAGAAGTCCTACTGAGGAGAGCCTCAAGAAGCTCAGTGGCTTCTCGGTACCAGTGTGTGTAGAGAGGGAATTTTGTCATTCTTTGAAAAATCAGTGTTTTTCCTATGCCCAAGGAAGAAGCTTTATGCCCTTTATATCTTACCTTTTGTGATTATGGATGTGTTTCATTGTCCACATTTGAAGTAGAGGTGCAGAGGAAAAATTCTCAAGCTGAGCAGTTCAGATCTCTCTCTGTTTCTTCTCTTCCATGCTTCTGGTCAAGGTGTAGCTCTTGGGTTTCACTTTAAGGCTCGACTGAATTTAGTAATAATTTTTCTTGCTACAAGAGCAAGTTTTCTGGGGCAATAATTTGTGACTAACAGTGAAGAACAGCAAGAATCCTTATCACCTCTATCGTCGCGATCCAGTTTCTCAGATTGGGTGATCTATAGTCCCTGGGCATGGGCTCATAGCAGATTAACATGTAGATTAAATACCTGTGGCAGTCTGAGGCAAAAATCCTAGGAATTTGAAGAGGTGGTAAAAGGCACCTGGTAGCCTAAAAAGAGCCTGGTAGATTCTGCTTCAGGTTAGTGTCATTTTCAAGATTTGAAACAGTTGAGAAGTGGGGTTGACAGTGTTTCATGGCACTTTGTACATTTCCCCAGTAAAAATGGGGAAGGTCACAAAGGGATTATTACTCTTGCATTTAACTCAGATGAACCGTTAGCTTTAAGGGCTATTAATAACCATCATTAGCTTCTTACTTATCCTTCACTAGGAATAGCCTCGTACTTACCTAATTTAAGAGGGAGTCACTCTATTGTTTGCGAGATGCTACATCCCACCCGCCCCTGTTTGGTGGGTAACATGCCAGCAGAAACGTTTCCTAACATCTTAACATATCCAGAGGTTAACAGCTCTCAGGATTTGGACTGGAAATGAGGAGCCAGCACTGGCACGTGGCTGAGGTGTTGCTCTGGTTTGGTTTGGTCACGGCACTGCCTTTGGGAGGGCTTTGTGCCTCGCTTGCCAAAGCAGAACTGATGGCTACCACGAATTACCGCAGTGAGCGCAGCTCCCTGAGCAAAAGCTTCTCTGCTGCTCTTCTAAAAACGGGTGAGAACTTCACAACCGTGGCCTCCTGTGCCGTGATCTCCGTGGATCTCATGAGTGGATCAGGAAAGGATGGGATCAGTGACTGAATGAGGGAGGGTGAGATGTTGGTGCAAGTCATTTTGGGTGTGCGGGGCGCTTTCTTCTCAATGGCCTGCGCCTGGGGAGCAACACTGAGTTGTCATCAAAGATCACGTAGCATTTATCACAGCAGCAGATGAGTGTTCTAGTCAAATTTAAACTTGCTAATTCCGCTTGATCGTCCCAAACTCCCTCCTGTCTTCTGCTCTAGAGGAACTACCTTCGTGTCTCCAAGCGCTGTGTAGTGTTACTGGCTGCTGTGTGCTCAGTGGGGACGCTGTGATCATCTCAAACATCTCTAGGTGCTTCTAAAAGCTGTCATCTTGGAGATACTGTGACTACTTAATTTTGTCTGGGTGAAATTATAGTGAGAGAAGTATGTTGGGCTTAGTCTTGCTAAATTTCTTCTGCCTTCTTAATGGTCTCTTGCATCCTGTAACAGGAAAGGCAGTATGGACAATTGATTCAAATAAGGCATGCCTCACTGGAAAAGCAGGGAAAAAAAAAAGGCAGTAGGTGCATTTGCAAGAATTTTTAGTCATAGATCAGTAAAGATCATTGATGTAAAGAAGCGTGCTTTACGTTGTTGAATCCAGCATGACACTTGGAGAGCTATTACATTCTTTTTGAGGTACAGAAGCACTCCGTGACCTTTTTCATTCACTTCTTTGGACTTTGTGCTGTGAGCGTGGGCTCTGGCTGGCTGAGCTTGATCCAAATGCTCAGGCATTTGTAAAGGCTGCGTGTGTGTTTGGGTTTGCTTGCCCACTGAAGCAAATCATTCATTAAGCAGCCGGGCTGCAAACCCTTTGAGAATTTCACCCCTTCTTATTTTCATACTGAGGTTTTTTGTGTTTATGTGTCGCCATGTAGCATATTAACACTGTGCCTGGCATTATTCCTTTGTTAAATTGGCTTTGTATGGAAACTGGTTAACTACTGAAGGATTTTTGTCTGAGTATCCTTTAACTTTTCCGTGGGAAGCACGGAACGTGTCCCTTGCTCTGCTGCTTATAGGCTTGGCCACAAAGTAGGAATTGCAAAGTCCTGTCCTGACAATTCAAACCGTAGTTTTTACTTGGTGTGTTTTTTTTCAAGAGATCATAAAGCATTTCTCGGGAAACACTGATGTTGCACTTCCTGCTTTTTATAAAGTAGCAATTAGACAATTTTTTGACAGAACAGATAACCTGTGACAGAAGCACCCCTGAAGAGCTGCAGGGAAAATGCATTAATTTCTACAGTCTGGGAGCAGGTGGGAATATCTCCCAGGTATCTCCCGAATGTATCTGAGGATACACTAAATGAGTGGGAAGGTTGTAACATCCTTCTGAATTGTGTCTCTGCAACGATGCTGTCGTGCATCAGCCTAAACCAGCCCAAACCACGATAGCGTGGTATTTCCATGGCTGATTTCTAGGCTAAAACAGAGGTTTTAGTACAAGCCTGTGCAGGAGCAGGTGCCTGAATGTATTCTCACTCTGATTACCTTTAGCAGGTCAAACAGTATAGTGAGGAGCACTGAGTAAATAGGAAAATAACTTGAAAAACTGCTTTACACCAATTTACAGCACTTTGCCATTGCTGTCAGGTGCTCCTGTGAACATACTCTTGCAGGGCATTGCCTTTTTCTTTACTCCTATAAAAATCTTGGCGTCTGGCGGTGGTGTCAATGCCTGAGGTGCTCCTTCTGCCCCTGCCTTCTCCTGGGTTGCCAGCATTCCCACCCCTCGCCACCTTCAGGGCGTTCTGCTTCTCTCCCATGTGTTCCTGGCCAGAGCATCCCTCACCTCCCCTTCCGTGTGGTACCCGGAGAGCTGGCCAGAAGCACACAGCAAGCGGCCGGGCTGGGATTAAACTGGTAGAATTTGGGATTTAATTTGTTTGTCTCTTACTGCCCTGCTAGAACAGTGTTGGGAAGTCCCTCGGGTGCCAGCGCCATCCTCCCTCCCATCTGTCCAAGAGGGCTGGCACTGATTTGTGAAGGGCTGCAGGTCTACGGATGCTGGAAGGGTTTGTCGCTAGACCTTTTGAGGTGACGCTTTGCCAGCCTCCGGTTCTGCTGAGCTGGCCCAAAGCTCTGCTGGAGAACGTGGTGGGCACGGGGTGCGTGGAGAACAGGGGGTTCTTCCCCCTGCAAGGTAGGCATCGCTTCATCTCGGCCGCGGCGAATGTGCAAAATGCTGTCACCTTCCCAAACTCACCTTTTTTTGCATGTGTATGCGTGCAGGATGGGAAGCTGCTCCTCTCAAGTCCTGCTCTTGGAAGCTCAGAGCATGGTGCTCCCCAGCAAAGCCCAGTGAAGGGGGCAGAGAGGAGGGAGGAAGGGGATGGGATGAGGATGGGGATGGGGTGGGGGGAGCTGCTCCTGCTTGAGTGGTCCTAACACACCAAAAACATGGGATCATGCTGTTTGATTCTGCATCATGTTTGTCTTGGAGCGGGCACAGCGTGTGTGTGTGGGGAAAGGAGCAGATGGCTTCTGAGTGGAGATGCCTTTCAGAATTCAGACTGCGGGAAGTGGTTTCTGAAAGGGATTTGAAGGAAAGGAGAAAACCCTTTCTTTTAAAAATGCAGTAAACATGATAAAAAGCAGCTGGTAGAGCAGCAGAATTTCGTTTCACGCAGCTACACTTCAGAGAAGAAACTTTGGAAGTTTCAGGTTTTGCTGTTTGTCTGTAATCAGACTCATTTAGATACGATCTCTGCTTCGATACCATCTGCTTATTGCTTTGGTGTCTCAGGACCAGAAACTTGAGTTAATTATTATGATCTGTAGCTGTTACATTAACCTGAATTCTTAAACCACCTCTCTGAGATTAACACAATCTCTGTCTAGCTTTTACTAGCAGTTCCCTTGAACAAGCTGAGAGTCATTCTTTGAAAAATATGATTTTTCTGAAAGAAGGGCTGGTGCTGTTTAATTCTGTGATACCCAAGTATGTTTTGGTGGTGGTGTTTAGCGGGTCTGTTGATGTTTCTGGTGTATGTGAAGGTGCAAGAGCTTTTCTATTAAGGGAGCCCTGGATCTGAGCTCATTATCTTAGAGTTTGTATTTTTTTCTCCCCTAGCAAAAGCGTACTTGCTTGTTTGCATGAGAAGTGTGTGTGATCCCACGGCGAGGTGTATGTGCATATAAATATTTGTGTGGGTATGGAGTGCCTCTGAATTCATCACAGCTCCACAGACACAGGTCCAGGTCCTACTCAAACTTAGCAGCAATTTCCATCATCCAGTGGCTGTACTGTTGCTTTAAAGTGATGGTGCTGGGTTCCTGCAAAATTGATTTTTACAGCTCTTTGGTATTTTTGAAGGTAATTTCTCTAAGTGAGAGACGCCAGAAGTACAGGGCTTTTTCTCCTATGGAATGTTTGCCCTCCTACATTGATGCATAGCGAGTGACCTTTGGTTTGCTTTTTCAGACAGGTATGTTTCTTTACTTCATGAAATACTTAAAGTAGGTTGGATTGGGGGTTGTTTCGGGCTTTTGGGGGGGTTTTGTTTAGTTGTTGGTTGTTTTTTTTGAAAGAAGAGCAAAGATGAACAATCCTGCCAGGCAGGCATGCTGTGGTGTGGTACCCTGAAGTACTTGGACTTCAGGGTTTTTACAACTGTCTAGACTTCAAGTTGCTGATTTCCCTTTAAAGCTTGTACCCAGAGGACAGTTTAAAGGTTTAACTTCTGAGTCAGAAGTTATATATAGGCTTAGATTTGCACCCCCGAACTTCAGTAATTCTGTTTGGCCTTTATGCTATTCATGAAGAATTATTGATGGGGATAAGGGGAAGTTATTCTTTAGCAATCTCTCCTCCGTGCTTTGCTAAAATCTAGTCTCTGAGAATTACAGCCTTTGGAGTTGACAGTCCTCGCACCTGGAAACAAAATCCACCTGTGGGGGTCTATTTAGCTCCTTGTGGTCCCAGAAGTGATGGTCTCTTCTACTACTAAACAGGTTTCTCTTTTGTAGCAGACATTGCTCCTGTTTTAAGGAGCTGCTTGTGGCGATTTTTCATGACAGCCACAATTCCAAGCACGTTTTTACTGCTGAGCAAGCCCAAATGTGTGTTCGTTGAGGTCAGTGGCTGAAATTCAGAATTTCATTGTCTAGGAGTCAATTTGACATCTTCAAAGCTGAAGGGAAGGAATGAGATCACCTGTTTGTGGAGGTTCAAGTTTATTTACAACCCAATTCTCTCTTCTTGAAAATAAGCACTACTTTGATGTTGATACAAATGAGTAAACATGGCCTGCTTATAATTTTTTTATTTTATTTTATTTTATATGCCACTTTATTTTTAAACTATACACTGAATTGCTTTAGGTGTGAAAAATTGCTGCTTGATGTTCTTGAATTAGCTTATAAGCAGGCATTTGTAGTTGTTTGACTCAGGCGCTTCCAATAGGAGATGAAACCTTTGAGATCTACGATATCTTCATATAAAAGCTAAAAGACTTCTTTTGCCTTTGCTTTCACCCTCAAGCCCATTCTTCGAGGAAAAAAGAGGAGAAAAAAAAAGTGTCTATGTTCTGTTCTTTATTTAATGTCTCTTTAGCACGTTGTTTGTGCCAAATGCTTTTCCTTTAGATAATATGCTGTGACATTGGAGAGCATTTCATCCAGTCCGCAGAGCGTGGGACTGAGAGTTATCTTTTGGTTGTGAGTCTGTTGTGGTTTTGCAACCACATTCCTATTGCACACAGACCCAGAGATCTTGTCCAGGGGCAGGAAAAGTATCAGAACTGTGTGTTTGTTACGGGTCTTTCAATTCATTGATTCTTCTGATCTCTGAGGTTATATTCTAGGTTTATACGTTACTGTCTTCATGCAGGATTGTCTGGGCAAGAAACCCTCAGCTTTAGTAGAAATTTTGATCTTGTCCCAAAGGAAACAGGTTTCTGTGGCGTGTCAGCTATTTTCGGTCAGTGTTATTATACTTCTGTAGGGTTGTTTGCAACACTGCTGTGTGTACACTTCATCCCAAACTTCTTGGACAAGTTTCAGTATGCCCAGGAAGTGAGGCAACAGCATATAATGACATAATTAAATGCCATCACACACACACTTAATTTATCCCAGAGATTGCTGCTCCAGGATGCACCAAATTTATTTCCTAACCAAGAGGTGAAGGCTGCCAGGAGTAATTTGGAGTGAAGAGTCAGGAGATGCCTCCCTGCAAGCCGGGATTGTCCCCTTGCTGTGTGAGGCAGCACTTCCCAGCACCCTTGATGCTGACATTGAGTGGGAGCCCCTCCTGGGAGCCCCTGCCTTTCTCTGACACCAGTGTCCAGCCCCATGTGCCCCATTCCACATAAAGTCATAGAATTGCTGGAGTTGGAAGAGGCATTTCACATCATCTAGTGCAACCATCAACCTAACACTGATAAAACCCACCACTAACCCGTGTCCCTCAGCACCATGTCTGCCCGGCTTTTAAATACCTCCAGGGATGGTGACTCCACCACTTCCATGGGCAGCCTGTTCCAATGCTTGATAACCCTTTCAGTGTAGAAATTTTCCCTAATTTCTATCCTAAACCTCCCCTGGGGCAACTTGAGGCCTTTTCCTCTTGTCTTAAATTTCCATCTTCCGGCTCACCTGCTGGCAGTCACCGCTTCAACTGCTTCTTGCTTCAGTTCCTTTGCCTACAGGGTTGTATCAGGAGGATTGTACACATTACCTAATACGTGTGATGGGCTTGAGATTTGCAGGCAAAGGTACAAAGAGCAGCAGGTGACATTAGGAGATGGGAAACTTGCAGAACAGATGAGGTGGGGGAAGCCCTTGAGATGCTGTTCCTAGTTCAGGTGCGCTTTTGAACGGATAGTGTCACGGTGACAGCGGTGAGCTAGGAGATGTTGAGGGCTGAGTTGTGAATTCCGCACGTTTATGGTGGTAGATCAAAAGAGAGGTGACCAACCTGCAGGACCAGGCTTGGAGCTGGTTGGGCAAGAGATCTGATAGGCTTGAGCGCACGGGAAACTGAGAACTCAGCATAAGTATTAGAAACACGCCAGCACCCCTGAGATCACGGCTCCCGAGGATGCTGATTAAGCTGTAATTCCTTATATGCTGTAATTCCTATATGGCTGGTTAAAGCCGGCCCGATTCATGAGGCTGGTGAAGAAATGAGTGTGGAAAGGAGAGGTGGTGTGCAGTGGAAGTGTGTACGCTCATGGTCAGGTCAGTTTCTTCCCTTTTTTCCTCTTTTTGCAACAAAGTAGATGGTCTTTCTTCTGCTAGCCGACCTTTGTATTAGCCATTTAATTAATTGACTGATTTCTGTTGAGCTGTCAAAAGTGGACATTAAAAGCTTGCCCACGTTATACTGCAAATCTGTGCAGAGGCAGGTTATTCTTTGAAAAAGGGTTTTCTGAGCCAATATACTCTCCTTTCTTCTCTGCTTTGTCACTAGAAAAGCAATAAATGAGTTAGAAGAATGGCATCCTCTGCTGTCTCTTCTTATTTTCATGCTATTTCAGGACAGCCTGTTTCAGAGGTGGCTCCCAAGTTTGGTCTCTTGTGAAGAATCTCCCATGCTAGATTTGTGCTGTGTGGAGGATGTTAACCTCTATTTAAGAGAGAAAAAGGTGCTTGCTAGAAACAAGAGGCTTATCTCCACCTGTCTTTTAGCATGTGGGCTGTGGCTGTATAGAACAGAAAGCTGTAGTTCCCGTAGTTCCGTCCTGCCTTCCCAGGGCAGATACAAGCAGGAGTGTCTCCACATCCTCTGAGGCTCTACAGGAACAGATGTCACTCGGAAGAAGTTGTGTCCTGTCACCTCTGCAGTGTACGTTGGTGCCAGGTTTTACCACACAGCCCGTGGAACTGACTATTCTATAATACTTTTTAATTTTTAGCTTTTCTTTCCTCTTCCTATACTATATTTTCAAGTCCCACAACCCCGTGTTGATTAGAATTATGGATTGGCATGAAATCCCTCAGAGAAGTATGAGATCATCCTTTTCCTAGGATTTAGAGAGAGGAGCTTTAAAAGAAAAAAAAAAAGTGTAAAAGTCGTAGGGACTGCTTCTGTGTTTTTTGAATAGCCGCTAATTAATTGATTTTTATTTTTCCCTTAAAGTGGTCATGGGAACAGCCTTTTAACACACATGGGTAGCTTTTCCTGAACGGGAAATTTCAGAACAGGAAATGTTTCAGTCATCTCTGACTGGATGCACAAACCCCACGCCAGTAAGTGGGTCCTCAAACCAGGACAGTGGCTTATGTGATTTTTATTTTATTTTTTTTTTTGCCTTCAGTTTTTATGCGTAACAACAGTGAAAACACTTGATTGATGACGGAGCAAAGAGTCCTCTTCAGTTATGTTTACTGTAATGCAGGTACCTGAAAGCATGTTATTTGGGTAAAGACTGCGAGGCCAGGCTCATATGCAACCAAGTGAAACGTTCCCTCATTTTTTTGCATCTTAATTTCTTGGAGCTGGTTAACGTAACAGCTTCATTCCACGTGAAAGGCTGCAACGGGGCTTCCCTGACCAGCCTCAGGTGCTCCAGAGATGCTGGAGTTACCGAAACATCCATGGGCAGAAATGGGGAAGTGACCCCAAAATCGGATGTTTCTGTTTCCAGGCACCAGGGTGGGGATGTTTGGGAGAAGGGAAGCACAGCGACGGCGTACCTGTGGGCTTTACACTGGGGCTGGCTTAAGTTAAGGGCTAGGGTACTTCATGGGAACGCTGGGAAATTAGGGCCACTGGGTACTCCCAGTGTTAATTTGTGTTCAAACTGATATAAGGTACCCCCTCCCCTTACAGCTGGGAGTAGAACTGAACCGGTTCTTTTTTGTGATGAATATGAAAACCTTGACTATTGGGCTTGTATTGCTGCAAATCACCAAGTAAAAAAATCTGTGTCATCACAGAATGATGAAGTTCATGTGAAAGAAGGAAAGGGCTTAATATTGCTTCAAATTACCAGGTAAAAAAAATCTGTATCATCATAAGTGATGCAGTTTATATGGAAGAGGGAAAGGCATGTTGGAGTACAGATTAAATTTAAAAATAAAAATAAAAATCCCCAACAACCAGCTCTTTTGTATGTAATTTTTTAATATGCAGAGCAGAACACAGCTATATAAAATATATACCCATGTATTTCTAGGCACTGGGTGACAAAGGGCTGACTGTCTTGGTTCCTAACCCAAGTCAGCAGCATAAAAGCAGCACCTCCCGCCCCCAAACGCTTTCTCATCTGGCTGGCTGAGAATGGCTTGTTTGATTTTAATGACTCCTTTGAAGTGTGTGACGCTGGAGACCGGCAGGGAGGGTCACATCTGACTCGTAATGACCTGCGGTGCAGGGGTAACTAGATGCCATGTACGTTGAACCCATCACTCGTGGTATGTGGAAGAGGCACTTTTAACCTCCAGCCTTGGCTCAAAGATGAAGGGTAAGTCTTCTGACTTAATTTGTTTCCATGCCAAACCACCGTCACAGTTGACGGACGCCACACCTGACTTATTTTATTTTTCAATTCCAAGTTTTTCTGGCTTCAGCTCCTAGCTGCTGGTTGTTGGTGACTCTTTCTGCATTGATTGCAGCAGGCTCTTAATTGTGTTTTTGGACCTGTCAGTGTGTTACAAAGAAGTTACGTCACTCTCTTTTCAGATAAACTTACAGATAGAATTACCGTAGAATCACAGAATGATTTGGGTTGGAAGGGACCTTAAAGATCATCCCATTTCAACCCCCTGCCCTGGGCAGGGACACCTCCCACCAGACCAGGTTGCTCCAAGCCCCATCCAGCCTGGCCTTGAACCCCTCCAGGGATGGGGCAGCCACAACTTCTCTGGGCACGCTCTTCTCTGAGTTTTGGTGAGCTAAAACAGACTATTAGGGAAATCTTAACAGGAGACAATAAGCTGGAAAAAAAACCTCTCCAGATGGGGCAGATATGTCTACAGCAAGACAGTGCTTTCTCCCAGTCGCATCCTCTGGTCTGAGAGGACGTTTCTTCTCCAAGAGTTGATGAGGACAACTTTGGGAGTGGGTGACGCACCCAAGTATTAGGGCCTTCTTTGACACTGTTTGTTCTGTGTGTTTTGGAGCCTGAATAAATAATGCTTTCTAATGGTTACTAGAATGAACTGACTGAAGCGTAGGAGCTTGCAGTTTCCATGGGAAACTGGGCCTTTCCCAGGAATGCAGCTAGGAAGGGAGAGATGGACAACCTGCGTGCCTGGGCTGCATTGTCCCCCTCAGAGCTTCGGTTCCAGCTGTATCGTGTCCATGCCATGCTGTTTTCTTCTATTTTTTTTCCCCCTTTATCATCTATAAAGCTCTGTTTCCTTTTGAATATAGATACAGCAGAGAGCACTGCTGTTGCTCCTTAGGTTTATGAGCATTCTGAACGCCCCCCAGTCCACCCAGCCTCATGCCCAGTGGGACCGGTGGCAGCTGCTTATCTCCTGGAAGCGTTCCCGGTTTTGGCCTCTGCCTCCAAACTGCCAGGAATCCGCCCACTGCCCCTGGGAGAGATTTGGGGATACATATTGAATGTGTTAGACGTCATCTCCAGATCTAAATCATAGAATTGTCTGGGTTGGAAGGGGCCTTGCACATCATCAAGTCCAACCATCAACCCAACACTGACAAACACCATCCCTAAACAATATCTCTAAGCTCTACGTCTGCCTGGCTTTTAAATCCCTCCAGGGATGGTGACTCCACCACTTCCCTGGGGAGCCCATTCCAAGGCTCAATAACCCTTTCAGTGTCAAAATTGTTCCTAACCTCCACTCTGAACCTCCCCTGGTGCAACTTGGGGACATTTCCCCTTGTCCCATCGCCTGTTCCTTGGGAGAAGAGACCGACCCCCCCTGGCTACACCCTCCTTTCAGGGAGTTGTAGAGAGCGAGAAGGTCTCCCCTCAGCCTCCTTTTCTCCAGGCTGAACACCCCCAGCTCCCTCAGCCTCTCCTCAAAAGACTTGTGATCCAGACCCCTCACCAGCTCCGTTGTCATTCTCTGGACCCGCTCCAGCACCTCAATGTCCTCCTCCTTGTGAGGGGCCAAAAATTGGTGACAGTAATGTTTGCTGTCAGGAATTCTGATATCTGTGTCTTAATGTTGTAGCAACTTACTTGGTTTCAGCCTAAGCTTTGTGGCACAAGCTCCCCTGTAAGGTGGCTCACAGGCAGCTAATCATTGCGAGAGCCCTGCCGTTCCTGAACGACTTCTCTTTGACCTCCTTCTGGTGCTACAGCTACTCTTTTAAAGGAACTGCTTCAGAGGTGCCATTCCCCAGTACCTCACTCAGCAAAAAGTCCTTCTTTGAGACTGACTTCTCTCTGGCTACCTGTGGTAGACCTGGCTGAGGTGCACATGAGTCACGGGGGATCACAGAGCGAGGGAAGGCAGACGAGGTCGACCCGTTCTTACGGCCCCTGCCATTTTTTCAGTTCAGTCATTAAGACAATTAACTGCAAAGTCTGAGCTTCTGGTTTATAAGCAGAATTTTTTGGGGTGTTCAGTGCAGAGCCCAGACCCCCATGTCTATTGCATCCTTTCTGATGAGTTATTCTTGTGCAGTATTTAGGTGGGTTATAGCTGTTGGGAGCGTTGAGTCCGTCCTATTTTTTGAGGAACTTCTGAGGAAGCTCTTACATTTCCTCTTTATAACAAAGTTCTCCTTTTCACTTTTTTTTTTTTTCTTAGATTTCTCAAACGTTTGTGAAAGTGTCTTAACTAGTTCCTGCACACGCAGTTTGCTTGGGGAGAACTCGTGTGCAATCCGCTGTTCTCAACTGTATGTTCTAAGGCCAAAAAGCAGAACAAAAAGCCAAAACTGTAGATGGGAGGAGAAATAAAAGCCTTGAGGAAGCTCAACATGCCCCTTAGTTGCTTGGCCTTTTCGCTCATGTTCAATCACCCGTTTTTTCTCTAGTCTGAAGTGCTTTTCGTGGATTTTGTTTGCTGTTGTTTGGTTTTCCTTCAATCAGTCTTTTAATGCTTTTTGTAAAAATTCTTCAGGCCATATTGTTATCCCCCCACTCTCGTTTCCTAGGTGCATTGGTGACAGCCCCAGTGCTCGGGTAAGCCCCGTTATATCGCTTTGCAGAAGTGTGAATTTACTGTCATGGGGACAAATACTTGAATTAGGCACAGCCAAAAGCCAGCTCCTACCCGTGGGTACCACTCTCCTGCTGCCTCCTGCATGGAAGCAGGGGATGTTACATGCTGTTTGTTAACACTTGGAGTTTAGGTACTGGTGCTAATTTCATTAAAAACAGATATAAACCCCTCAGTTATTCTTTTTCCACTGTGGAATTTGCATAGGCTGGGAGGAACATCTGCTGGATCACAGTCTGTGATTCCTTCGGTGTCTTCCTGGTGGCTGAAACTCTCTCCAGCCTTGTTTGTTTGGAAGAAGTCTGGTGTAATGTTGAATCTGTGCAGCCCATGGGGTTTCACAAGGTTTTCAGGTTTTCACAAGCTGGAGAAGAGCAGCACAGCGCTTGCACGAGTGTGATTATGTGAATTCACAGACGGGAAACACTGTTTGGGCTTTAACATCTCCCCTGTTACCCTGGTGCCACCCAAGTTGGTTCTTCCTTTCTTCCACCCTCCTTTGGGGTTAGACCTGGGAAATATCCAGCTGTCCCAAGGCACCACCAACCGAGATGGTCACAAACGAGGTGCTTGGGCACACAGCAACTTGGGAGAGAATACAACGAGCAAAAAAGGTGAGATAAATTATCCCTGGATCATGACCGTCCTGTCCCAAGCTGTGGCCAGGGAGGACCATTAAGTGCTCATCCCACTGAGGATGTATCTGCTGCTTTGCTATCGTTATTTTACTGATGGGGGGATAACTAATCTTTTTGTGCTGCACGTTTCCATTCGGAGGAGTTGGGTTTGTTTGGTTGGTTGTTTTTTTTTTCACCCAGACATCAAAGAAACTCTGATTGGCAGCTCAGAAATTTGCGTAAGGTCTGAAAGGAGGATTTACAGGAAAGGAGCAGATGGTGGACTAGAGAATTTCCCCAGGAGGTTGCAGTTATTTAAAAATGGGAGAAACTAAATAGACTGTACAAAATTTGACTGTAAAATTAACTGGCCGGCCAGTAGCCAGAATGATTCAGCTTGGCCCCCAGCATAAGCGTGGAATGAAGCGACGTGGCTGCGAGCTGATGCCCCACACGTTATTTCAAGTTTCACCCAAAAAGTGCGCGCGAGCGAGAGGTGATTTTTGCTCCGCAGAGTTCTTGCCGTGGCGAGGCCTCTCCTGCATCCTTCCCTCTCGTGGGGGCGACAGGATCGTCCAGGTGTGCAGGAGAAGGCTACAAAATGTTCTTCATCTTAAATGGAATATAAAGCTGCTCAGTGAAAATCCTTTGATTTTTAAAGCTGCTCTTTTTAGCCTTATAAACCTAAGGATTAACAAATCGGTTAATTTCCAATATTTGATTGTTGATAATCAAATATTTCATCGTCAATCAAATACATCATCAAATGATGATAATCAAATACTTAATATTTGAGTCTAAAACCCAAATTGCTTTATTTTGGGGATGCAGTACTCAAGAGTGTGTTAACCGTAGGCAGTCAAATATCACATCACTTTAAAAAAAATCTGCAAACTCATGTCACTTTGGAGTTGTTTTATGTTTTGGAGTTGTTTGCCACATGGCTTTAGAGTTTCCATATCCATTTTTTCTCTATGGTTTGTGTTGTGTTTTTTTTCCTGAAGCTGTGATACATAGAAATTGGGGGATTTGTGTATGGGTGGGTGTTTTTAAATGGACAATCAGATTTGTAGCGCAAATGTCCAATGCCACGGTTTTAAGAAGCACAAACTTTGTGTGTTACCTTCAGTGAAAGGATGGATTTAGAAACCAATTGAGTTCATGATTCTTTAAAAAAGGTTAGGAAAACACTGGTTTTTTTATTTAAATCCCTATGAAGGATCATTTTCAGAAGGTCTTTAATTCTCTTTTGTTTTAAATTGGATATCCAACCCAGAGAATGGTCTGAAATAATAAACAGCATTTAATTACTCTAGTGCTCATATGTTTGGGTTCTGGTTTGCTTCTCCCAGAAACTTACTCGCAACCCTGGTGTCAGGGAAGTAGTCCCGTGGGCCACATGAAGGCATAGTTCTGCTGAGAGTCCACTGGCCTCGTGCTGGTGCAGAAGGTAATTACCCAGATTTCTTTTCCAGCTTGCTGCTTCTGCCTAATTCCTCCTAACGGTAGCCATACACCTCTGGAATTTAGAAACCAACCTTTATAACCTGTCACCCAACCTCCTGAATTACTAAGAGGAGAAAAGTAAATATCCAAAGGGCTATGTGAAATTCTCAGCTGAGTCCAGCTATCTACTTCTCTGTGTACAAAGCCTTAAAACGTGTGTTTGTGGCAAATTTCCTCCTCCCCTCCAACCACTCATTTCCATCAGCCTCACAGAGCCTCTGGGGGAAAAAACTGTTTCAAAACTATTAAGTGCATTGCACTCTCTAAATCATTAATTTCGGATGTTTAATTGGCTACTGTTTGTTTATAGTGTAGAGGAGGAGAGTTTGCAGTGCAGAGTATGCTCCGTGACGATGTTTCCTTTAACAAGGTGTAGTCCTTTTGACTTCCTTGGCAGAAAAAGAAGATCTCTGTAAAGTCATCCTCCTGCATCTGTCCTGTTCAGCCCGACTGCGTACCGTGGAGTCCCTAGCATGCAAGGCTGGGTTTATGCGGAGATCCTCCTTCTCACTGCTAATTCTCTGCAAGTTTCTTGGTTCCCATTTTTAAAATCACAATGGAGGAGCTGGAGGAGGACCCCAAGGCCTTAAAAGTGTTAAGAACCTTTGCCTCCTTGGGGTTTATCCATGGGATATAGCTAGGTGAAGTATTTCCACAGCTTTTTTTATGGATCTGATAATGTTTGTGTGGCTTTGATTTTCCTGTTGGACTTTTCCTTTTTAAAAGTGGAATATTTGGTCTGGGAGGAGGAAGAAAGAGCAAGTTATGCAGAGTGTTCAGGGTATGGGACCAGCTGTGGTGGGTGAGACAGAGGGTCCATCTAGCTCAGGGTGTTGTCCTTGACCATGAGTGAGAGAGAGCAACAAAAAATGTCCAGATTGGTCCTGGCCACGAGATTCGTATCATGTGATTTTGTGGTAAAACTGAATTTTGAATGGGGTGCGGTCATCTGAAAACCTTGGTTTAAAAGTGGATGTGGCATGAAACTGATGAAGGTGAGAAGATGAAAACTGGTCTGCAAAGAGTGCAGTTGAAAGGAAGGGAAGTCCCTTCCTCTGCTTTGTGGTGTGTACAGCGTTCCCAGGGTGAGAGGGTGTCCCAAGGAAAGCATGGAAATAACTGCAACTGTCTGGATGACGTTGTCATCTGGAGAGCCCTAAGGTTGGGCGATCCTCCTGCAAGGATCAAAACTTTAGCAGTGGTGAAAGAGGAGTCCTAAGAAAGTAATAACCAATTATTGAGCACTAAGTGAATTGAATATGTTGAATATTCATCCCTTTCTCTTCAGTCCCTCTCAGTTTTCTTCACCTTTTCTCTCTGCTTTTCTGCGTGAGTCACCCCAGGTGGGAACAGAATCATAGAAACTCAGAATGGTTTGAGTTGGAAGGGCCCTTACAGATCATCCAGTTCCAATCCCCTGGGCAGGGATACCTCCCACCAGACCAGGTTGCTCAAAGCCCCATCCAGCCTGACCTTGAACCCCTCCAGGGATGGGGCAGCCAGAGCTTCTCTGGGCAACCTGTTCCTGTGTCTCACCACCCTCACAGGAAAGAAATCTCCTCGTAAGATCTCATCTCAATCTCCTCTCTTTCAGTTTAAAACCGTTGCCCCTCATCTTAATGCTCCAATCCCTGATCAATAATCCCTCCCCATCTCTCTTGTAGCCCCTTTAGGGACTGTAAGGCCATTAAAAGGTCTCCCTAGAAAGCAGGAACCATCTCTGAATTTTGATGTGAGCTGAGAAATCTGACCTCTGAGAAGTCCAGAGAGTTATGTTCAAACCGAAGAGCCACGCTTCAGGATTTAGGAAGCTGCACGCGCACCCTCACTCTAAATTATACATTAAAGCCATGTTTCCTTCACAGGAAACTAAGGGCTGGTGAGAGCCTGGGAGGGCTGTGTGGTTGGGAGTGCAGCAGGTAACTGATAAAGGGATGCCAAGTAATTGTGTGTGTGTTTCTAACAAGGAAATCAAAGGAAAACAATTCTGAGAAACAAAACAGACTCCACCAGCGGCACGCATTGATATTTGCCCATTGTAGTAATTCCACTTGCAAATAAAGCACTTGAAAATTAGTCCTGTGTCTTCCTCTTTGGGAGGCTATCTGAAAGTATGTGATTTTTGGGCAGTTTTCTTGCAAAGTTGTACTGACACAGTGGAATTTATTGCTCAAGAGAAGCAGCAAGAATCATGTGAATTTATCCCCCGTATTCTTCCACCCACGAAGTTCTCCCGAGCAATCTCTTCTCTCTGTAAACAGTCAACTCAACTTGCCAGCTCTACAGCAAGAGGGTTTTTTTTTGCCACCTTCTTTGTGCTGTATTATTTTCTGGTCTGTCACATTCATTCTCTGTCTTCAGTGTTCATCTTTACACAGCTTCTCTTGCATCACAGCCCTTAGGAATAAGAAAAATTAATTACCAGGCAACTGAATTGACAGGTGGTGTGTAGTCCAGAGATACTGACTTCTGGCTGCACAGATTTTTATATTTAAAAAAAAAAAAGAAAAGAAAAAGGGAAAATAACTAGGTCTATTGATTTGACTATTGAGCAGAGGAAAGAAAATGGATCTGGGAGGGACATCTTCCTTGCTCTTTGGACATCAGGAGAATTGTTATGCTTCATGGCACAAAAATTGCTAGGGGTTGCCTTTGGGAAGGGAGGAGAGGTGGACATCAGCTGCTGCAAGGAATGGAGCGTGTTGGTAGGAGCTCTCATGCATTATTCATCACAAGCTCTTTTCGCTGGGATCAGCTGGAGGAAGTAGTTAGTCTAGTTTGAGCTCCACTAGTATTATATTTAGGGGGGCTTAAACAAGCCCAGGCAAGTGCAGCACCAACTCTTTCTCGTCGTCTGCCGGCGAATGTAGGGCAGCCAGCAGCTCTGCTCACACAGCTCCGTCTCTTTAGGCTGGATAACAGGAGTCATGCAAGCAGGGGAAGCTCCTCTGAGGATACACACATGCATTCCTGCTGGAAAATGAAGCTTCAGGTAGGAGAATGCCTCGTCAGCAGAGCGTCTCGGCTCACGGTTCCTTGGAGGGATGCTGTTAAGCCCAGCAAAATCAATATGTCTGTGTGGCCAGGCTGTCAGGAGAGGCTCCTCGTTAGGGTACTGCGTGAACCATCCCTTTTGGTGTGCTACTTTGTCCAGTTCTAATTGTGAAGCTGATTTTTTTTTTATTATTTAATTTTGTGAAGCTGATTTTTTCATTATTTTTTTTTTTTTAAGTGCCTTTCCTTCATTCATGCCACCATCCTTTGGAAGGCACTGGGGATTAAAAGTAGAGCGAGAACTTGCTGGTTTTGGGAATTTTTTTTTTAGTAGCTTTTATTGAAACTGGCTTTTAAATTGTATTGGTATTAGCACTTTTATTCAGGGGGGAGGTAACCATAAGAGATCTGTTCAAACACAGCTGGGTGCGATAAGCTTTAAGCTCCAATTGTGTCCTTTCAGAGTGTGTACATTTCAATGGCTGCACTATTTACTACTTTTGTTTTAATTTTCTGAATAGAGATGCTTGTAAATTGGGGCTTGTGTTCTCAAAAGCTTGTCTGTATTTTCAAATGTTATCAGTCCTTCTAACAGAAATCTATATTCCTGCTCTGTACCAGCTTTGTATATTTAGATCGTCAGGGGCTGGAGCAACACTATTAGTTCAGTTTTTAGACAAAGAAGGGGATTTTGCAAAACCTTATGGAACAATAACAAAGGGTCTTTGTTCTGTTCCCTGAGCGTTATTTGCTCTGTAATGTGCGGGGCTGTGCATGGGTGAGAGAGGGAGGAACGCAAACCCGTAATCTCATTTGGCAAAAAATGTCCAAATGTTATTTGCTTTGTGTGTTTTCAGTCCGTACCCTGCTTCTGGCTCTGAACTGCTCTGCGGTGTCCTGCCTCCTGCCCTACTGGGGGGATTTTGTGTCACTTTTGGGGGGAGGATTTTATTTATTTATTTATTTCGGTGGGCTGCTAAAAACCTCAAACTTAAAAGTGCAAAAATCAGAGAGCCCTTGCTAGACAACGAGGACGAAGCGGTGCTTTGCTGTACAGACAAATTGTTTTCTTTGAAAAACGGGAGCTTTAAGTCCAATCCAGGGTTTAGTAAATAAGCGTTACTGGTGGAAGCCGAAATTGTCAGCTTTCTGTGAAATCCCCCAGGAGGAGATTAATGATCACGTGCTTTTGGTGAAGCTTAAATGTACGCTGCCTGCCACTGCATCGCCTTCCAAGATGACTTGATCACCTAAATAGAATTTATGTGTACACAAGAATATGATATTTAGTGTTTTTTCCTTTTATTAACAACTGGAAGTGACAATATTTTGTCTCACACACAGTCAGGCTGTAGCTTTGGGGCTGGGGGTAGTGGGTGACACACCACTACTTTGGGGAGTCCTGAATAATTTGAATTGTTGCCATTTTAAAAACCTCAGAAAGCTCCTTTTGACTTCATGTGTTAAAGTTCTCGAGATTTATGTGCTGTACGAACAGCGAGAATTAATCTCCTCCTTGAATTTTGCAGATGCTTCAATATTTGTCATGAGATGGAGAGGTCACAGGCCAAAACTCTTTTAGGATGGATTGTGTGGCCTTTCAGTGCATAAGACCCTTGTTCCCTGGAAGCTCGATAGCAGGATTCTTTATCTGATTTTATTAGACTCGCGAGGTCCCACGCATTCAGTTACTTGATTGAAGTCAGTGGAATTTGGGATTATGTGATTTAAACTGTAAGATTTTTATTTACCTCTTTTTAAACGTCAAAGTGTATTTTGCTGCTTCACTACTCAGTTACACCTGGAGTCCAGAGCTGTGGTTTCTAGTCGTCAGGATACAGGGAAGGAAGAGTTACTTCTGCACTTTTACTGTATTGAGCTGATGCACTGATGGTTTAAAATGAAGTTTTCTAAAACCATCTCTGTGTTACTCTTTTTCAACTACCCCCATTCAGATATTGTCTGTACTCGGCCCCTCCTGCCACCCACTCAGCTGATTTATTATTTTTTAAAGAATCAAATAAGATGCAATACTGTCACTGTAGCACAAACCAGCAATTATGGCCTTATTGGCACAGAGGAGACTCAAGCATGTTCACCTCTAATTTAAACCCATTTGGGCCCATATAAGAGTGTCATCTTTGATGTGCCATCTGAAAGCCCTCAGGCTTATGCCCATCCTTCAGAAATTCCTCAAAATCCTTGTGCAGCTGAAGCATGAGGGACCTGGATGGACTATGATGCTCTAGATGATACAAACCTGCTCCTGGAGAGAGGAGTTTTATTCTGGTGTTTACAATTTTTTTTAAATTCAGGCATGATTAATAATAATAGTAAAAAACAAGGAACATTTACATGTCTGGGAAAGGTTTGGGATCAAAACCTCTACACAAGTTCTTAAAGATTTGCTCCATCAGCCAAGAGTGAGGAAAATACTTGGGCTGAGCAGAGCACTTCAGGCACTACTTACAGATCCAGGAAAGTAAGAGTTTGCACTGAACAAAAAAAAACAACAACCCAGCTAATGAATAAGGGGGAAAAAAGGGCAGAAATCCAATTTTTTGGTTATTTTTCTGTAGATCACTGTGAAGAGCTGGAATCAGACCAGAACAGGAAACGTGATTCTCAGAGTGAGACAGGGAACAGGACTGAGACTTATTTGATAAAACTCCTTCCCAGCTTTATCTCCGGCCTCAGTGTCTTTTTGTAATAGAATATTGAAGTTTTCTATTAGTGGAGTCAGAAATGCAATTAAAATATTCAGTATTTGGAAGCAGCAAGAAATGATACAAACCGAAATGAGGAGTCTGCTTATGCTGATATTAAAGAGAATGGAAGAGGAGTTATTATCCAGTTCTCTGATATAAAGGCAGCATGCTATTGTAAGAACATTTAAATGTAATGGCTGCAGCTGTGGTGTCCCTGGGAAAAATAGTAAAAAACAGAGAAGGCTGAGTGTAGTTGTCTCTTTGTAGGACCTGTCAAGCAGTGGAGAAAGTTTAGGGTTTTTTATTTCTCAGCTGATAAGGAATTTTAAAGGTTAAGTCTGTGGCGGGAACAGATGTAAGTTTGGGTTTCTTTTCGTTGGGTTTCTTTTTTTCAATTTAAAAAATACCTGAAGAATAAATTCAGATGGAAAGTCAAGTTTTTCAGTACTACAAAATGAACAGTTTCAGTTCGAGGCCTTCTGCCTCCAGGCTGTCTCCCAGTACGCTCGATGGTGGGCAGTGGTGGGGCTGCAAGCAAATCGCTCGTGGTGACAAATGACATAAAACTGGTTTGGAGCAGGTATTACTGTGTGTTCCTCATCCTGATTTTTGTAGCCTCCCCAAACGTTTGCGTCTCATTGTCCAAAAGGCAGAGGATGCACTGGTACCATGATACCTGAGCAGGAAGGACTGAAACCATGTTGTCCATCCTCTCCTTCCTCCTGGGAATGACTGCAGGGAGGACAGAAATGCAAACCTTCCAGCAGGAAAGTGACCCTGTGTAAGAGCTGTTGGAGACAGGCACACCTCTGCTGTGAGGACAGGCTGAAAGAGTTGGGGGTGTTCAGCCTGGAGAAGAGAAGGCTCCAGGGAGACCTTAGAGCCCCTTCCAGTCCCTAAAGGGGCTCCGGGAAAGATGGGGAGGGACTCTGGATCAGGGAGGGGAGCCACAGGACAAGGGGTAATGGTTTTAAACTGAATGAAGGGAGATTGAGATTAGATACTAAGAAGAAATTCTTTGCCGTGAGGGTGGTGAGACACTGGAAGAGGTTGCCCAGAGAAGCTGTGGCTGCCCCATCCCTGGAGGGGTTCAAGGCCAGGCTGGATGGGGCTTGGAGCAACCTGGTCTGGTGGGAGGTGTCCCTGCCCAGGGCAGGGGGTTGGAACTGGATGATCTTTAAGGTCCCTTCCAACCCAAACCATTCTATCATATCAGACAACCATATGTACCTCTGTGGATTGACTCCAAGTACTTACTTGACTGCTGATATGGGCAAGCCCAAGCAACGACTGTGTGAGCACTTTAGTGTGGAGATGTTCCAATCCACACACCACCTCCCTTTGAACCAGTCTCGGGCACAGGGCTCAGTGACATGCTACCTTGGCTCTGATTTGGTCTCATTTTTTGCGTGCACTCAGATTAAAGTAACAGCAAATGAACAACTTGGAGGTAAAGTGGTGGTGTTTTGGTGTTTTGGAAGGTTTTGTGCACGATACATGGTAGTGTGTCATTGCAGTTATGCTTTGGAGCTCCCCAGTTGTATATTTGCCTTTCAGTGATGTTTTGAGAACAATCTTGAAGGTGGGGTGACTGTAAACACACACAACATCCGAGCCTAAAGCTAACAGAGAGATGTTTCAACACAGTTTGTAAACGTTGGTGTACAGATGCTTATGACCTTGGGCTTGGATACAAAACCATGACTACGGAGAGGCCAGTTGGACCTCTCCCAGTCACACCACCACCGTGTTGAACTCTGGAGAGGGCTGTGGCCGTCGTGCCTCTCCTGGGCTTCTGGAGGAGTTTGTGTGAAGCTGGTGAAGGTTGGCAGCATGGAAGCACTGAGGAAGTGGAGGTCAGGAAGGAACTGACAGCAACTACTGCAGTCTGGGATTTGGGGAATCTGATTTTGTTTAGAGGAGCACTCTCCACTCTGTAGGGTCATCCTAGGGTAGCTTCATCCGACTGGGTCCCTGTACTATAGGTATTTCAGGCACTGGTGGCATCTTTTCTTTTTCCCTGTTCCCTTCCTGTTCATGAATTGGTTTTTTTCCAATTTGCCTATTTTTATTAAGCTCTACATGCAGTTTCTGGAGACGATAATGTTTTCTTGAACCCTGCAGCACTAAATGCCTATCTCATGAACGATGATGCTTCCAGAGAACTGACTCAAAGACCAATCACCCCTTACACTCAGGGTAATGGGAATGTTCAAGTTGTCAGCAAAGCCAAGATCATAGTGAGAATTACCACAGAATCATCATGGTTGGAAGGGACCTCTGAGATCATAGAGTCCAACCACAAAAAAAAAAAAAAAAAAAAAAGAACAAAACACCAAAAAACCCACCAAACCGACAACACACACAACATCCCACCACATCAAACCCACCCACAAACCAATAATCTTGGGCACTAGAGCATGCCTTGAAGAGCCATGTCTACACGTTTCTTAAATCCCTCCAGGGATGGTGACTCCACCACCTCCCTGGGCAGGCTGTTCCAGGGCCTGATCACCCTCTCAGTAAAGTAATTCTTCCTAATGTCTAATCTAAACCTCCCCTGCCCCAACTTCAGACCATTTCCTCTGCTCCTGTCATTATTCCCTTGGGAGAAGAGGACACGAGAATTGGTGGGACCAGAGCCCTTTGTGGCAGCAGGCAACAGGAGATGCTTGGGGACCAGTGTAAAAACAGGCATGTAATTATGTAATATATCTAAAGGTAGGCACATCATCAAGCATATAGTGATGCCTCCCAAGAAAGCTCTCCCAGCCTTCACTGATTTATAGCTCAAGGACACTTCTGTGTCTGCATTTAATAGTTCCCAATAGATTCCCATTCCTGCTAATCTCTCCGACAGCTTTTTCTGAACCCAAATAAAACTTTGAGCATCCAAAACCACCTGAGGCAAAAAGTCCCCCCATCAGCTATGGATTGTATAAAAAATAGTCTTTTTTTTTTTTTTTTGCTCTGAACTGTTCATTTCATTGGATGCTCCCTGTTCCTTTCACTAGAGAGAGGGGAGATTGTTTAATAGTCGTTTTCTCTGTGACCATCATGATTCTGTTATCCTTCTCCACGTTAAAGACCCTCAGTCTATTTAGTCATTTCTTGCATGGAGACCATTCAGACATTTGTTCAGTTACACTTTTTATATACTTTTCAGTCTTACTAACTCTTGTCTGATTTCTGTGGGGTGAGAACTGCACACGGTATTTAAAATAGCATTTTTGGGTTTGTAGGAGACACCAGTGGTTTCTTGGTTTGTTTTCCGTCCTTTCCTTAATAATTCCAAACATTTGCGGGTTTTTAGGCCACCACCAAGCACTGAGCTGATGTTTCTGTACAATTACTTTTATAAACTGAAGATTGTGTTCCTAAGTACCTGGCCCCCAGCCTTGAATATGTAAAATTCAAATTGTCACTTGACATTTATCCAGCCTGCATGCTGCCAAAGCTTCCTTTGGAAAAAAATCTTATTTTTTCACTTGGATTTTTATTCTTTTTTTTGCCATTTTATCCCAGACTACTAGCTTTTCTCGGACCTAGTTCAAAGATGAGTCTTAAGTTAGAAGTGTTGAAGTTTTCTTCTTTATTCTCACATGCTGAAGACGGAAGAATTCAAAGGAAAATGAGCCACAGCAGTTCTTAGAATTTCTTTACAGTTAGTAATTTCTTTAAAAAAAAAAAAATCCATTTGAACTTTATTTCCTCTTCGAAATTCTTTAGTAAAAGTTCTGACCCTCAGTTACAAAATGGTTGACATCTGACTCAGAATATGAATTCAGTCAATTAGTAATGCTGCTTGCCTTTTTTTGTTTGGTGGTTTGTTTTGTTTTGTTTTTTTTTTTTGTCTGGGGGTGTAAATAGAAGTACAGTCTTGGTCTGTCAAATGGCTGTGAAACTAATATTGCCTGGGCTTTGTATATACAGATCTCAAGAGAAAATTCAGCTGCTAATTGAAAATGAAGTAGCTCCCCCATCCTGCTGCCCCCAAAGCAAAGCATCTCAGCAGGAGGGTAACAGGGTCTTCAAGTCTATCAGGGAGCAAGGATTTGATGGGAGTCTTCGGGGATGTAGATTTAGGAGAGATTTTGGCTTAGTACGAAACTTGCCTTTTCTGTATGAGTGCGTTTCCTCCTGAAACTAGAGTTGTTTTCGTTGGGGTGTCACTGGGGAGCTGTCTGACAGCACGTGTCTATCAGTCATGGTGAGGTAATTATTACTACTGTTGATTTATCCAGAAATATTTTTTACCCTTCTGGGTTTTAAACCCTTCCAGGTACTCCTTTGGACTTCTTGTAGCGACGCTCAGCTCTTAGTATGGTCCTTGCCTGCTCCACTTCCAAGTTTTGGTGACATTTGGAGTCCTTGTACAGTTTACAGCAGGGCTTCACTTAAAGTCACTTTTGAGAACAGGTACTTTCACTCTTCAAGCATTATTTTTGGGTGGCATGTGACAGTGGCACTGAAGACCTCCCCATATTATGTCCTGTTTTACAAGGTATTAGGTACTGTAGATATGTAGGAAAAAGTCCATCTTCCATCTCTCAAAACCTTCAGTCTGAAAAATTGAGCATGGCAAGAAAAAGAGAAGAGCACTGGGAGAAGGGCAAAACCAGGCAACTGTCCATAGACGGTTCAGTCAGAGCCACAGAGCAGAGCTAAACTTTGCTAAGTTACTACTACGTTGAGTTGCTGAGAAAAACAAGATACACAAAGAAAAAAAAAAAAAAGAAAAAAGAGAAATCGTTTCTGTCTAGATCCTTAACAATCATAAATCTGTAAAGAACAGAGAGAATTTCAGATGATGCTGTTCTTTCCACCTCCTCTCCTTTTTGATGTCTTTTTGTGGCTTCCTCTCCTTTCCTTTCATGTCTCTTCTTGATGTGTTTTTGACATTGGGGTTTAATTTTTCTTAAACATTAATTCTGGGCACGTTGTTTTCGCTTTAAGATTCTTTCCACTTGTTGCTAAAGCTGCGTCTTTCTTTCTTACGGTTGTGTTTGCTAAAAATACTCTTTTGTCATGTGCCTTGGAATCCATACGTTTCTTTGTTGGCAAC